>JAOWBB010006694.1:0-19880 GCA_028565995.1 Ricinus marginatus
CGGAGGCTGACAACCGGCAATTTCGGAGCCCGAAACTTGCTCAACGTTGGAATCTTTTCCTTTTCATTTTCCCCGCCTCGGAACGGGACCAACCCTCTAAATCAGACAAACGCAATGAAAACCTTTTTCTCGAGTCGCCACATAATTCCTCGCATCAGACGATAAATTTCCGCGAGCTGCAGCCAATCTTACTTTTCAAAGGACCTGGGACATTCGAGGGGGCAAATAAAGAAGAATCGGAATCGATTATGTAAATTCGGATAAAATTCATGCCGTAAAATGTTTCCCTTCCGACGGATACATTTCGAGACGATCCATAGTGATTGACTGAATTGCGACATTTGAAACAGACGTCGAAAGCATTATCGATATATGTACAGATAGATGTATGTGAAACTTATTTCACGCCTGACGATGATATTAATATTGACTAATGCAAATTCGTACATGCCCCAGCCAGCCCGTGCGACTAAATACTGCAAGGCACAGTCATTCCAGGCTATCACGTACAAATATGAAATGTATAAAAAAAAAAAAAAAAGGAAAATTTTACTAACGGTATAGTCATTAATAAATAAGCAATTAATATAATACCGAGGATTTTGTGTTTTATAAAGTACTTCAAAAGCGGGTTAATTACTTTAATGGATTATAATAAATCTGTAAAAGAAAGGGATAAAGACAAATTAAATAAGTCCGGAATGAAAATCTTCGGTCCTGACTTGGAGCATCATTCTTTAAGTGTTTTGACTTTTATTAGGACATTTTCCGATTCTCAGTGCACAGGAAAATGATCGGCTCGAACGTCGGTGATACCGAAGGGCTAACAAATAAAGTCCTGTGGCGAAAAATTTGCCATCTATAAGATAATTTTTCACGTCCCAGCGAAATTGCATATAAATAAATTTTACTTGCCCAATCGAAAATCATTAAAAACAGACGAGATAACTGCATTATCATGTCTACTATCTGGTGGATATGTGAAAATTATTCACGACTAACATTCTGTATTAATGAGTCTCGGTGCAAAAACAGAACCTTATTGTTATAAAAATTTCTATCATATTTTTGTGTGCGTCACATATATATATATATATGCACAGCAGCATTGTGTATCGAACAGATTTTTATTAAAACCTGTTGTTTGTGCTCACTTCTTTCACTCCGGAATTCCGAAAAGCGATTTTGAAAGAGTACATTTTTTCATAAATATATATAAAAAATTTATGAATGTTTAACATTGTTTATGATAGGTCGCTTTTTTTTAAAGCGTTTACTCACTAATATGTTTTTTTTTTATTATTATTTATCTCCGTCTGTCTCGTATAAATGAAACAGGAATGGTCTTAATCTATCCTAAAACTAGACCGGTAGGGAAGAATATATAAGACGACATTATTATTATTATTATTATTATTATTATTATTAATTCGGTCATAAATTACTTTGGTTTGTAATCTAATTTCGATATAATTTTTTCATAAATTGTAAGAATTTGATATGATATGATGCACCCTGGAAACCGCATGCACCAAAAAGCTCACGCAAATTGGGAGACTGCATATGAAAATGGAAAAATATATATTCGCAGATTTATTTTTCGAGCCCCGTTAAGATAAACATTTGCAATAGGTTGTCACATATTCGAAAATTGTTTTTTTATTTTCAGAGTTTAATCATTGTTTAAGGAAACAAATTCGATTTAATGAATTAAACTGTAAGCAGTCTGAATGGGAAGGAAAAAGCTTTTATGCCATGGACTTAAAATAATTTTCCCGATCCTTGAAATTTATTTAAACCCTTAGAAAACCCTGGCATGCAACGGCGCATGACCAGAAAACGTTCCAAAAGAGCAGAAAATGATTAAAACGTAATTGTTCGGAAATAATATAATAAAGTGCATTTATCTATCAAAAACACCCATCTCCATGGGCTGGATAAAGACCAATTTGCACCGCAGACGAAGGCGATTTTTATGGAAACTTCGCGCGAGGGGGCGTATCCTTTAAAATTTTACCCTTAATTTCACTTTCATCCCCGTTAAAAATACCCTGTTCTCTCCTCCCGGCAAATACTTCTTCGCATCGAGCAATATCTCCACTTTTATCGGATTCTAACACTCACTTATTTCCATAAGGAAGAAATCCTCATCATCCTCGGCATCATTTCCTTTGCTCCTCTTCGAAAGACATCCATTTTCGTCTACGGAATTTCGACTCAAATATTTAAACATTCCCATCTCCGCATTTCGATACGAATCTCTCACATCATTTCCTATTGGTTTCTCCAAAATCCATTTCCAAAATTTCGTCCACGTAAAAATTCTGACATATCGCCTAAATAGGGTAAATTATCTCAAATTTTGAGCTCTCGCGTTAGGAAAATCGATTTCAGAAGGTGAAACTTTTGCTAATCGCACATTCGAAAAAAGGGGAAAAATTCGTGATTTTTAATAAAAAAAATAAATATATATATATAATCGAGTCGCAATCGCGATCACCTTAAATGCTTTCACAGACAACATGAATGAGCGAATGCCACAAGGAATAAGGAAGCCTTATTGGATTGGCAAATCCACGATGCCAACAGATACAAAACCAAAAACATTGCTTCCACTGATTTCTGCGACCGGAGACCATATTCCTCCGCGGCAAATAACCTTAGTCACTGCATTTATTCAAATGTCATTTTTATAGGTTACGAAGTAAATTACCTTCGCAAATTAAAAATTGAAATGTTAATGATATTTTAATAGTATTAAACTCGGATACGGCGAAGAAAAAGGGCAGAAAGGATATGGTCTCTGGAGTAAACTGGAAATAATTTTCGAGGGAAAAGGGGGCGGAGCTAAGAGCTGGAAAAAAAAAAAAATCGTCGATTTCCGATATGTCAAGGAGCAGCGGGAAAATCATTCCAAATATTGCATGCGGATGAAATTTCCCCGGAAAGGGAATTTTGTTAAAAAGTTTTCGAAAACTCCACAGAGATTGACGCTCGCCGTGACGTCTTCGTGGGGCTCTCTCGGGCAGCCTTTTAAATCTTTGCCTTCGGAGCCGCCGGACAGCCCCCCCCCCCCCCCGCCTGAACCGCTCCCGTCACTCCGTCCACGGGGCTCCAGCATTCCAAACTTTTCCCATTTTCATCCATTCGTCATTCATCTTTATAAATCCATCCCGATCTTTACTCTTTGCCGCTGAAAAATGTTTTCCCCCTGCGAAATTTCTGATTTTAGCTAATTTAATTGCAGTAAATTGCGGGAAATTATTTTACTTTGTTTCACCTTTAATGAATATCCTTTGAGAGTTTTCCGGCGGCGGAAAAGGCAAAGAGCGAGGAAAAGCGGGAGAAATCATCACGCAACTCCCGTTTACTCCATCAGGTAAACGAAGTGAATCTGCCCTCCGATAGAGCCTCCGAATTCGTTTTTGCGGCTATTCCCGGCTTCGCAGGAGTCGCAGAGGTTCTCGCCCTTAAGTCGCGCCCCCCGAACGGGGCGCAGCTTTTGCAAAAGCCCGGAAAACCACGTTCCCCCCCGATGAGGTTTTCCGTGCAATATAATTTTGAAATTTCCCACTTTTTCCCCCTGCCCCGGTATCCCGTCAGCTCGCTTCCAAAGCTTGGCAAGATTCTGCTTCAAAAACAGCGGATCTTGCCAGACCGCGAATGAAAAAAAAAAAAAAAAAAAAATCAAAATTTCCCGTTTTCCGCCAAGTTAATGGCTCTGCCTTCGGACGCGATTTCCTCCTTGCACACGCTCAGTTTTGCCGCATAAATTTGAATCCGATTACGGGATTCGTCCGGCCTCGGTCGCAGTTTTCCGGTACGTATAAATGCCTGACACCCCCTCCCCAAATCCCAACCCCCTCCCGAATGGACTCTCGGAGGAGACGGAAGCCCATCCGTGCGACACGTTATCCGGCCGTAGCCCTCGGACCGAAGGTTTGCACCAATCGATTTTGTGGTACTGTTACAGGTAATCCCCTACCGCTGACATTTGATGAAGTCTATAAGCAATCGAGCGCAACGAACTGTACGGTTTATTGCGGAGGATTAATAAACGGCCTTACGGAAGAACTTGTGCAAAAAACCTTTTCACCATTTGGCACAATCCAAGAAATACGGGTTTTCAAAGATAAAGGATACGCGTTTGTTAGGTAAGAGAAAAAGAAAAAAAAAAAATCTACTTATTAATGTATCACAAAGTTTACTCATTAAATTATTATCCCTAAATTTTCCACGTTATTTGCCCAATTTAAACTGGATAAGGCGGGATATTCATTGCGAATTGCAAATCGTTAAAAACGAAAAAATCAAAAATTAAATTTAACATCATTGGATAATAATACATTGAACCTTTGGCTAGTGAAGAAGTTTCGGTTCTGTCAAACGCGATTAATGGCATTATTCAGTAAAAATCACGTCGCAACCCGCGATTATTCCCTAAATGTATGACTTTATCCAAGGAATCGTGCGAAAGATCAAACGAATTGTCTAAGTGTTCGATTCCATTTAGACGTGAGCCAAATTTATGCACCGAGCGAAGTGCACGGGATCAGCGGATGCAGCTCCTGCTTGAGAAACGAGTCAAAAGCGGCCCCCGCCAAACTGAGACTCTGAACAATTATCTGATTCGGCGAAAGTAGATAAATTCGATTCAGCTAAACGCTAATTGAAAAGAATAAGAAAATAAAAAAAAAAAAAAAAAAAACTTGTTTAATTAAAATTGAAAGCGTTTTGACCCAGTTCCATCGCTAAGGCAGCTGAACAAATTCTATTTGCTCAACAACCGCTGCACAAGAAGTGTTAATTAATCATTTCATACACATCGACCCACTGCTTAAAGAGCGAAATGCGTTGACTCTTTGCCGTATCGCAAAAAGAATAATAAAAATTCAGGTCTGAGATCGTTTATAACTTGCCGAGAACGTCGCATTTCATCGTGGAAAGGCTCATACACCAAGTTCGGTGCTTAAAGTTACGTTATTCGGTGGATTGCAACAGCTCTCAGCTGGTGGATTAAGCCCATCGGATCGCGTGCGTTCTCGTATTGCAAAGAAATCCTGACGAAGTTCGCAAATGAAACAAAAAAAAAAAAAAAAATGGGAGAAGTACCTGCCGCAGTTAAAATTTCGGCAGATAGAGAGGACCATATCTTTCTGGAGAGATCGTTATTGGGAAAATGTACAAAAGGTTATCGAAATGTTCTTTTTTCCGCTTTCTTTACCCATGAACATTATTGCGCATCCATAAACAATTCCCGTTAATTAGCTAACATCCCTTAATAGTTGTAACACTGACGTTTTATATCCGTCAAACTTTTCATTTTACACAATCGTAAAAGTTCCTTTGAAGGATTTTCATTTTACCGAGGTACTGTGGAATGCAGATACGCGGCCGAAAAAGGCTGCGTCTTGCTCTGTTGACATCGTAAAACTTCCCTTAAGTTTATGGCCTTTCCACGACCCGGCATAAATTAGGAAGTACAAAACTATAAAAGACGGAAATCAATACTATGGAAAGGGTTTTATGGAGCTTACCTGCCAGCAAATTTTGCAAATAATCGCGGCTCTTTTTCCGTGGTCGCACACGAGGCAGTGCTTGATCGCCTCCAAACCCGTGAAAAACCATTATTAATAATCTCAGGTTTGAATTGTAAATTCGATGGCTGGAGCGACACGAACCGGAGATATAGGTTCCCAGGCGAAACAGACAAAGCGGATTCGGTCTAATTATTCTTCCGCCTCCACCGTTTCCAAAAGTGAAAATGCCCGCTTTCCAGGTTTTCAACGAAGGAATCCGCAGCCCACGCCATCGTCGCCGTTCACAACACCGACATTAACGGTCAAATAGTGAAGTGCTCGTGGGGAAAGGAAACCGGTGATCCGAACATCATACAGCCCGGGGCGCAAATCGGTGATCAGCCGATAGCGGGAGCAACTTTCCCATACAGCTACGGCCAGCAAATGGGATACTGGTACCCGCAAAGCTTCCCGGCAGCAACACCTCAAATTCCTGGACAATACCTCCAGGGTGGGCAATTCTCACTCGGGCAGTTTGGTTACCATCAAGATTTTATCGGGTAAGTTGATCGCTTTGCATTCCTATTTCTGTCCGTCGGACATTTTAATGAACATTTGCTTCGTGGCCATTAAAAAGAAAAAAAAAAAATCAGGAAACCATTTTACTTCGCATAATACGATAAACGATGCTAAAATTTGATCCGCTTTCAATACCGTCAAGATCATTTATCCCTTAAAGGGCTTAATCAACACAAGCGCAATAATTAATGTTTAATACTGCTAATACATAACAACAACGTAATATTCGGGAAACATGGAATCAATCACATGATCACCATAACGAAATGAAATTAATATTGAATAAATAACAGCTAAATTGTTTTCCATCTAGAAGACTGAGTATGAATTTATCGTCTATGTGGAACGGGATGCCGGGACAAACCCAACTTCCAGCAGCAACTCAACACATTGCCCAAGGTGCTACCCTCCAGCAGCCGGGCAGTATGGTCGCTGCCTATCCGGTCCAGCGATTCCAGGTGAGTTAAAGTATGTATTCATTTTCATTTTTACTCTATCCAGACCAGCAGTGAGTTTCGTGTTGCATTGTAATGCTACCTTATTAATAATAATAAGGAAGAAGAAAAATATATATATATATATATTTATATATATATCCAACATGCAAATTTTCAGTAATGTACGTATCAAATTGCCCGATGTAATGCCATCTGCTGGGAAAAACTTTTTGGGCTGTGACAATTTTGCCTTAAAAAAAAAAAAAAATCTTATAAGGGTTGAGCTCTCGAAAACAAACCAACCCTCAATCGATTCCAAACGAACGCGTTATTAACCATTAAGGTTAATGTATGGTGATCTCGATTCAAATTCGAGAACAGGCGTTGTAGGAATCAGCATTTTTATCCAATTGGAAGATATTACCATACCGGTTTATTAAAAGCTCTTTAGAGGGTAGAAAAATCTTCCCCTCTCTCTCTCTCGAAAATTTCCAGGCTGTGCAAAACTAACCCTCGCTCCCGGATGCAGCAAACCATTGCGCCTGCACCGCACACATTTTTCAGATACCTAATCCTAAAAATTTTTTTTTTCTTCTGCTCGTTTCAGTTCTTGGCTTTATGAAAACCGTTTTATGTCTTTTCATGCAGCTTGCCGAGGAAGAGTGGCCAGCGCCGAGTCTGTTGGTTTGATGGTAGCATCGCGAACGCTCAGTTTAAATGATTTTTTTTTTTTTTTTTTTGAAAAGGATGATATCCAAGTTATTGAAATTCATTGTAATCGCGTAAGGAGTATATAAAAAAGATAAAAAAAAAAAATAATGATATTAATTGTATTTAGTTTAATTATTTATTAACATTATAATTGTTAATTGTATGACGAAGGTGGGTAAAACGTTTTGTTTAATTTAACCAAAAGAAATGGTCTTTCATTTGTTTAAAGTTCCGTACTTTATTTACGACCCTTTCATTTGTTTCAACCCCCTGCCAAGAGAGTTGATCGAAGGCAAAGCCCCGATGGTGAATACGACACAAACATATCCACGAGTGAAATATGAGTTATTAAATAACATTATTGAATAATGCCGGCTTTTTCGGTTGCTGTTTTCTTCTTTTGCTAAACCTCGGTTCCCTGTTTACGATAGATCCTCACCACTGGAAAACTCTGCTTATGTTAACTGAATATTTGAAAAACCGAAGGGCAGTAATATTCAATTTACCCTCGCGATATACGCTCTTTTATCTCCGCAGCTGAAAATTTGATTATCCCGAGGCTCCAGTATACATAAATAACTGTTCCGTAATACCTTTAATAATTCTTCCCCCCCCCCCCTTTTTCGAAAACTCTTTTTACAGATCAGATTCAATTCCTCAATCGAACCGGATACCATTTTCCAAATTTTTGGCAGCCTTTTAGCAGCAAATCCCAATTTATAGCCCAAAATGAAAGGGAATTTGGAAACATTTGAAACAAATTTTTTTTTATTAGGAACGTACAGAAATCGGCGTCTATATCATATTTATAAATAATGATCCAGTTGAAAGATTCACAAATGAACATAAACAAAGGTTTTTGTGAATTCCTCTGCCAAGCAACGAAGTTTATCCAAAGCGAAAATCTTTCCCATGCTTCCATTCGCCTTCAGAATCCCGAATTTTATTATTAAAATTATTTTATATTTATAATTGGTTTTTTTTTTTTTTTGTTTTTTCATTTTATCATGTAATCATGAAGGTAAGAAGCGTATTTGATGAAATCGTTTTTCACACTGTCAATGTGGATAAACAATGTCAAACGTTGTTGATTTATTATTTTATCTGTTAAATAATATTAGGATATTCAATTACATGTTTAATTTATGGTCGCCGTTACTTTTGGAAACCGTCAGCATCAAAAAGATAAAGAGGCAAAAAACTGTAAAATTTTGCAAAGTCAAAAAAATTGTTGAAGAAGCTATTTCTATGTATAAGTAAAAATAAGAAAAGAAAGAAACTATTGAATTTATTTTTTCAGACAAAAGAAAAATGACTAATTTTAGGATATTTTTATTATGTAAAAAAAGAAAAGGAAGTCAATGTCAAGACAATGTAGCGAGATGTGCATTTTATGGTTGGCCGACTTGTTTTTCTATTATTTCGAAATACCATCGCATAAAAACATGTTAAGCCAAACAAATTAGATCTCGTATGTTGTCCATAGCTCTAAAATTGATTTTATATGGTCCCTTTCCAAAAACCGTAAATATACCTTTCTGAAAATTCGTTTCCATAAAACTTCATATAAAACATAAAAATTTACTCAAAATACAGTTGAAAGATTTACTTAATCATTGCTGATAACTGGATTCGAACTCCAGAACATTAGTCATAGATTTAATTTAACTTGTACAAAGTTATATACTTTAGGTAAGTTTAAATATATTATGTATATAGTACCTTATTCTTGTCGTATTATCTGATTTATTCCACTGACTGAAAAATATCTTCCAAATATCTTTATCCATTCATGTTACATTTAAAATCGCCGATGCAAAAAATGCACATCCCAATAAGATATTTTATGTTACGTGAATGTTTATGATAATCTACTATATATGAAAATAGAAGCAGCATACATATATATTGAACACTAAATGCAAGAAACTGTAAACAAATCGATTAAGAAAAAAACAATAAGAAGGAATAATGAACAATTAAAATATTTGATACACGTGAAATTTAATACAAATAAGAGAATTGAGTAGTTTAGTTAATAATTATATACATATTATGGATATAAATTATATTAAAAATAAAAAAAGCTTTAAAATGAAATTAATAAAAGAAAGATATAATTTCGGGTATAACATTTGATATGCTTAAAAAAAGTTAAGTAAAAAACAAAAATTATATAAGTAAGAAATAAGTTAAAATAATAAAAATATATCGCATAAGCTTACATTTGCACCTTGACCGAAATAAGATAAAACATAATTTAACAAAAATAATATATATAATTGTAGATAAAGATATATGTGAAGATTGGGAGGTAATTTATTGTATTTTGAAATTTTAAATAATACATATTATCAGCATGGATTCACTTTTCCGGATCGTAGGTATAGTTTTAATGCTAGAATTTTATATAAGCAGGTCAAAGAATTGAAAGGAATATTTTGGGAAAAGTATTGTATATACTGGCCAGCATATAGAATAATATGTAATGTAAATACGATTTCAAGGATTAATATGTGTAATATTTTATACTGATATATATTTTAGTGGTTTGTGCTGGCTTAATTGCATTCCTAGTAAGATATTCACGTCTGCCCTAATTTATATATTTATACATATTTTTTATATATTACAATTAAAGCTTTGTCCCATTGATTAAGCTGATTTCAATTCCTCTAACGAAATACTTCAAGTAAAGTAAGTGTTCTCTGTTTTAAAATCTTCCCAAACAGCTATATTTTTATCTACATTCGGACATGAATAACTGCATTATCTAGCTCTTTCTGTATAAAATTCTTTTTCTTTTACACTTTATACATTCCAGTAATATTTAACTAGTTTTTTTTTCGTCGTGATTCCCTCTTTTGTACTTTTACATAATCCTTGGACCAAAAACTTGAACCAAAGTACATCACTTTTTTTTCGCATACAAATTATGCTTTCGCATTTGTTTAAAAATGACAACGACATGTATGTATGTATTTTCGACATGTATACAACGATTCGAGCCGTTTGATTTAATTCCGATGGTTTAAATGTAAGTTGTAAAAAATTAAAATCAGGATATTTCGTACGAACCTTTGTATCAAATTAGGTCTTTGCATAAGACGGTTGAAAATATATTTTGGCTTGGGTAACGTATATTTTCAAAGTATTTCACATTGATTAATCCTATAAAACTTTTTTTTTCTCTTTTGTTTTCCAATTGAAGACATCAAGTCTTTGATTTTTGGTAGGTAACCATTTAGAAGATGAATTAACCACACACCGATAGAACATTTAGTTTTAAAGCCTGGTTAAGAAAATTACATTAGGATTATAAAAAGGTATTTTCCATATTTTTATCCAGAAAATTTAAATCGTAATGCTGTACAAAATAACCGGAAAATATTAGCAGCATCCTTTTATCAGTTAAATACATTTTCCCCACACAGCACATAACCTAGAAATTTATCTGATCAAAATATTATATATATATATATATATATACATGTAACTATATATGTAAGTATATAGTATTTTAATTCGGTTTCACATTTAAAAGAATTCAGTATAAGTTGCGAATTTTTTATAAAATAAAAAGATATTTTCTTTCCGATGTATCGAAAAATATTACGTTGATATATATAATTTGTTCGGGGATCGATCTGCTAATATTGGATCAATAATCCTAATATTGGATAAATCGAACTGTCCGATATGAGGGTTTTGTATAATTTTGTCAACAACTGAAATTTGGTATACCTCTTATACTTTCCTGGATTTAAAATGGAAATCACTTACAAAGTCTGCCATTATTTTATAGCAAAATACCAGTGGTTTTGTATGAAAACCTAAAGAGCCCCACGTCAATTCGTTTTAAAGTAAAAAAGAGGGCAAGAACTTTATATTAAAAAAGTAGGAATGTTAAAAAATAATAATAATAATAATAATAATAATAATGTTATATATTTAAATAAAAGAGTTAATTGTAGTTTCCATATAAAAAAAAATTAATGAAAAATAATTTAAAACAAATGAGAAAAAAATGTTGAATGTAATACATGTAATCATTATGTTTTGCACACAATCTTTGCACTGAGTACAAATAAGATAAAAAGTTAATGATATAAAAATATGTAAATATTCGTCGCACATATAAACAAAAAACAAAATGATTGTGATTTTTATTCCGAACAGAAGAGAAATATAAAAATTATAATTCATGTTGAAGCTTTTTTATATTTATCTCAATTCCTAACTCAGTCCTAAAATCACAATATGGCAGTATTCATCAGACATTTAAAATTTGGATATACGTTTCGATGCAGAAACATTTTATCAATAAAACAGTTTAGAAATAAACATATTTTAAATATTTGTTCGGCAATTAGAACTATCGAAAACATGTTATTCAAAAAAACGTAGAATTATATCATTATTATTGATATAAATGGCTCGTATTCAATTTTGTTTCAAAAATATAATTTATTGTTTTGAAAATGAGTGGAGACCCAGAAATTATTTTCAGCCTATTGACAGTAATCTATAATCAAATCCCTTTTATTGAAGTTTTATTGAAAATCTAAAGAAAAATAATAATAAATTTAATAATTAAATTATTATTATTATCTTTTACGAATTAGCGAAACATTCATTCATACGACATATAATAAAACAAAAGCCTTCTTTTTACTTAGACTTAACGACGTGATTAAGGTGTTATGAATCGAGCTGAGTTATGTGGCAGTGTATAAGATTTCAGATTCATGATGCTTGAATAAATAATCTTTGGACCGAGATGTTCCACAGCAATGAGAAAACTTTTTGTCAATCCACTGCTACCGCAAAATGTCTGATTGCCCCTTCTCCCATGGCGCAAACGCCAGTCGTGAAACTGGATTTTCCACAGAGCTACCTTGATGCTGACATATAATCAATTGCCATACATGCAAACGGTCATTGGTAATTGGACCAAGGTTGTCTTCTGCCGACCCCATTTACTCCGACCTGGATATGCGGTTTATATCATTTTCCGTTGTCTTTCATGGGGAGTAGATCACGGAAACCACCGTACGGTCGCGTCGACATTCGCAGTGAAATTTCGTACGGAAAGAGGCAAAAACTGCATTTTTTATTGCACACATAATGATTTTACACCTGAAGCGATTTCGACTGAGCTTTCGGAAGTTTGATTCTTAAAAAATAATACATGCATTTGCTGTAAAATTTAATTAATGTAAAGTTATGATTGATGGAACGGCAGTGTCGCACAAAGTTTGGATATTCACCGTCCGGCCCCTGAGGAGGACCATCAGTTCATGCTTTCTTCAGAAGGTAAGCTTCATTTACTTTGATACTCAAACCTCAGACGAGAAAATAATTTCATGTGACGCGAATTATCCATTATATAACAAATGTATCTGCCACCCCTTAAGGATGGTTTTACTAACTTACCCTTCGACGACGCTGCGGATTATTAATGGATGGCGACAAAAAACTTCTAAACGGCAAAAAAGCGAAATCCGAGAGTAGGAAAATGGACGAGACAAAAACTATCTTCTAAGCTATGAATTATTTAAAATCCGAAAAGGCATAATTTTCTGTCGGACTGCGTTTTTCCGAGCGAAAGGAAAGATATATCCTTCTCTCAAAGCACGTTTTGCAATTGAGAAAAACGAAAAGAGATTCTTCAATTTTCAATTTTTGTCGCAAGACAAAAATATACACGCTAGATACGTTTGCACAACGTGGTTGGCTGATATTAAAAACATCACATAATAAGATATACATTATATGCATTCCCAGATTCTGATGCGTCTGCATGACGAAACAAACATGTGTGAGAATCGACTTGTGCAATTGGTTTATACCAACTCGCGAAATAGCGGAATATAAATGCAAATAAATAACGTTTTCAGCAACGTTAGACTGATGGAACAAAATATGAATGAGGTTAGGTTTCGGTGTTAGTCTACCGGCAGTTAACCTACCTTTCTTGATGGCTGTATCTTAATTTAAGGTGACACATACCCCGATGATAGTTCATATCCATGATGGAAATAACTTCATTTCCACAAAGACGTGACACACGCTTCCAATGAGAGACGATACACGTGGGAAAATGGATGACAGTCACGCGAGGGCACTCCGTCAGGAATATCCATCACGAGAGCAACATAAAAAGCCTTTCTGAAAATCATTTCATGTGCTCATTTCAGGCAATAAAACTTTACAAGGAAATTTAATTTCACAATGAAAAATTCACGTCAAAACAGCCGATGGCATCGAGAATTCTTGATGACATTTCATAATTCAAAAAACCATTTCTGCTCCCATCGGTTTCGGTTCGATCATCCTCATTTCCTGCAGACCGCACGACGACGGATATGACCCAGTTCCTTGTGCATCTTGTACCGATTCTCGCGTTCCTCGGCGTCAAAGCGGACGAGTACCTCAACGACAGCCGCAACACCACGATCGGTGAGTAGCGAAACCTGAAGAATGCTGCTAGTCATTTAGAAGGAACATTAAGCGATCCCGTAGCCCGTCGGAAGTCTCCGAAACTGAAATTTCTCCGATGCACTTTTAGCTGTCATTGTTGAACACAAGTATGCAAACACGGAAAACTTGGCGGAGACGGTGAGGACGCTAATTATGAAAGCCCGGAAAAAGTATCTGAAAAACGGTGATCTGAACGTGGAATTTCATACGAGAACGGACGTGCCCATAAGAAAGAGTGAGTACGGAAAACATTGAACGGCCAACATTTCAAAAATGGGTGACGCCCCACAATGAACTCTCCCTCCGACAGACCTGGTGGCGGTCCTGTCCGTGGCATCGTGCGCGAACACTTGGAAGATTTTCCGGAACGCCGAAGACGAGAGCATCCTTCATCTGGCCGTCACGGAGGCTGACTGTCCGAGGCTGCCGTCCACGGAGGCCATTACCGTACCCATAGTGAATGAGGGCAGCGAATTCTCTCAGATCATTCTCGATTTAAGAACCGCCCATGCCATCAACTGGAAATCTGTCGTGCTGTTCTACGAGTCCACGGCAGTCGGTGAATGCCTTTCCTTTGGTGAGAATTCCACGACAGCGGATATCCGCCGGTCTAATTCCTCCTCGTATTTCAGATAGGGATGAAATACAGAAAATTATAGCGGCGCTTTCACTTGCCGCTCCCGTTCACTCGGTCGACCCCGCTTCCGTTTCCGTTTTCAAATTGGATGGCTATTCCACTGAATGGGCCAGGTAGATTGTCATCCGTTTCTCGCTGCTCTAATCCAAATAAGGCGGAATTTGCCTTTTTAAATTCCGGCAAATGTGATATTTGTTACACTGTTAACTGATCTTTATGCAACGTCTTTCACCCGATCTGGAGGGCTATTTCTAAAGATAACATTGAAATTTTCAGGAGGAAACAAATATATAAAACGCTGCTGCATTTCCCCGTAAAACAATTGGGAACCAACTTTTTAATTATAGTTAGTCGGGATCTTATTGGAGTAATTATGGAAATAGTATGTAATAACAATAATTTAAATTTTAACTACATGAAAAATTACTTAGAAAACGATGCCATCTTTAACTTACATTCGTTTTAAAAAATTAATATCTCGATAGGCGAAATCTGTAGGTCTCGTTCACCCACTGTCGCAGTGGCTTTACCTCGTGCCTGACGCGGACGTCAATGGAGACAACATCACTGGACTCACAACGCTGCTAAACGAAGGGGATAATGTCTCGTTTATATACAATGCAACATCGTACGATCCTGGATGTATGGTTAGTACCGCATCAACGCGAAGCTATAAACGGTCCGATGGTGCATAAATACTCACGCGATCACTTGCCTTCAGATGGGAATAGTGTGCCATATAGAGGAACTCCTCAAAAACTTCGTAGTGGCTTTAGACAGGATAATAAAGGACGAAATTGACTTGTCAAACCAAGTGTCCGATGAAGAATGGGAAACCATAAGACCGACGAGACTAGATCGCAGGGCCTCTCTTCTGACCAGCGTGAAGGTACTTCCTCCTCGTTCCACGAGAGATGCATCAAATGACGGGACCGGTACGTTTTAATCGGTACTTTTCTCTTTCTCAAAGGCCGACATTGTCGAAAACGGACGATGCGACAGATGCATAGCGTGGGAAATGAAAGCGGGCGAAACGTGGGGCAAGGAATACCACAGCGGCGACAGGAAGGACGGCGGTCTGAACGGGTTCCTGGACGTTGGGGTTTGGCACCCGAACGAGGGCCCGACTTTGAAAGACTTCCTCTTCCCTCACGTGGTTCACGGTTTCCGGGGGCGAAACCTGCCGCTCATTTCCTTTAACGTATGTGCGTTCTCATCACACGTCCCCCGTTCGATTTCGCAAATTAAAATTCGGTTTTGTTCACAATTTTCCAGCTTCCGCCGTGGCAAATAATCAAATACAACGAGTCGGGTCAAGTCGTTGGTTTCAAGGGTTTAATTTTCGAAATACTGGACGAGCTTGCTAATTCTCTTAACTTTTCGTAAGTTCTCATTGAGAGTGGAATTAGGCGGAATCTTTGTTATATATATATATATATATTTATTTATTTTTTTCCTCGTCTGGTTTCAGGTATTCCGTCATTTACCCCAGCAACGACGGAAACGCCAGACAGGTAAATTTCATATTTAAGCGCTCGTTGTTCTTTTCGAAAATTTCCGAAAGTCAACGACGAATATTTCTTTCTTTTTTTTTTACCTTCTCCAATTCAGAACATGTACAACAATGAGAGCTCTGCGTACTTAAGCATCAACTGGGAAAAAATGATCGAGGTTGTTAAAGCAAAGAAGGTATTCATGGGCGCGGGAGCTTTCATTGTAACGGAAGACAGAAAAAGATTGATCAATTTCACCGTACCTATTGGCATAGAGCCGTATACCTTCCTAATAGCTCGGCCGCAGGAATTGAGTCGTGCTCTTCTCTTTCTTTCCCCATTTGGAAGCGACGTAAGTTTTTTGCATAGATTCAGGACTGTTAAAAATCCGGGACTCCCAAATGTAAGAGTCAACAATCATTTTCAGACGTGGTTGTGCGTAGCAGCGTCAATACTTCTTATGGGTCCAGTCTTAAATTGGTTTCATCGTGCGACGCCGTACTACGACTACTTCAGCATGCGAACGTCCGGTGGTTTCCATACAGTGACCAATTGTCTGTGGTACATGTACGGTGCATTGCTGCAACAAGGTGATGATAAAACAATTATTTTCACGTAAGATCGTCCTGATTCGTATAATTGCTTCGCGGTTAATTTTTTTTAATATTTGCATGAAGGTGGTACGTACCTTCCAATGGCTGACAGTGGTCGTCTAATCATCGGAACGTGGTGGTTATACGTCTTGGTCATGGTGACCACCTACAGCGGTAATTTAGTCGCTTTTTTAACATTCCCAAAAGTGGACGATCCAATTAATTCAATAACAGAGCTTTTAGCCCGTAAAAGTAGCTTAACTTGGGGATTTCTCTCTGGATCCTCGGTGGAAACTCGATTAAAGGTATGCTCATTTATAAAATACATATATATATATATTTTCAGCATGAGTGCTTCGTTTTTGGTTGCCTTTGTATATTGCCTCTTTGAAAATTCCCAGTTTCGAAAAGTCTCATCGAAAACAAACAGCTTTGCACCTGATCAAATCCGTTTTTTTTTTTTTAGACAAATAACGATCCGAAATATAGAGATTTATATGAAAACTCAGAAATCCACACTACACAAGATGCTTTTCTGATGGAAAGGATAAGGAAAGGGGAGCACGTTTTCATTGACTGGAAGACTAATTTACTATTTCTGATGAAAAAAGAGCATAAGAAAATTGGTCGATGCGATTATACATTAGGTAAATGTCGATGGATTTTTTTTTTTTTTTTTTTTTATAATATTAATACAAGAATAACTTCAGGTTCAATGTAAGCGCCAAGCGATTCGCTGTCAATTCGCCTCTGTTTCAATATTCTTTTTCAGCTGCGGAGGAATTTTTAGAAGAACAAATTGCAATGATTGTGGCCCAGGGAAATCCTTATTTAGCGCGAATAGACGAGGAGTAAGTGTAACATGTCGGAAACAGAAATTTTCTGCAGTTGAAATTATTTACAGTTTCCCGTCCGAAAGTGCAAGTGTTCATTTGAAGCTAAATGAAGTTTTCCGGTTTTGGCTTTCAGGATCAAGAGGATTCACAGAGTAGGATTGACCTATAAATGGTTCAATGATTATCTGCCGAAAAAGGATAAATGTTGGACAACAAACCGTATGACCGAAGTGACCAGTCACACGGTAAATATGAGTGACATGCAGGGCTCTTTTTTCGTCTTATTTTTCGGTATATATATATATATAAAACAACGATTCTCTTTAAATAACTCTTGGAAATTAGAAAATCTTCACAATACACACTTACCGCGATCAATTTTTATTCTTTTAGGTTTCATCATTTCCTTATTTATAATTTTGGGCGAATGTTTGTATAGGAAGCGTAAAATGAGACGGGAACAAGGAATAATTACACCTTTTGCATCATAATAACAAAAAACAATTTCTGACTTTTTGAAACAACCCTCATCATTATATTATGTAAACCCAGCAAGCATGTTAGGGGGACAAGCGAAATAGGCAAAAAAAACTAACTTATAAACAAATTCATATCTTAAAATCTAGCTTAGAGAATCCTTATAGTCTAGATGCATAATCTAGGACGCTTTTAAAAACAATGTTACCATTTAATTTTGATCTTATTATAAAATCAAACATGCTTCTTCTTTCATTGACATACATAGCCGAAAAAAATTAACATGAAATTATTTTCAAAAATTTTGTAATTTGCATGAAGTACAAACTATCCTTTTCCTTTTTTTTTTTTTTTTTTTTTGAAAAAAATGTGCCTTACAGTAAGAATCTTTCGATAAACATGTATATAGTGTAAATACATTATTTTAAAAAATTATTTTACCTATAAGTATTCAACTTTTGTAATTATATTAATTATTTTACAAATAATCACGATTTCGACTGATTTGAATATTGAAAAATGATTAAATGTCGGTGATTTATTAATGAAAAAAAAAACCTGATGTATATTAGTGAAACATTTCAACAGATTAAACGGCATTATAATGTAGCATGTTGAAAAATTTGTATGAGCGTCCTTTAAAAAATTTTAAAATTAAAAAAAGAAAAATTTTTTGTATGATTTTTTTCCTTACTGAATACAAATCTATGGTTAATGAAGTAATAATATACAATTTATATGTATCATAAAGATATAGTCTTAAATTATTTTAATTTTCATTTTATGTTTCTTTTTTTTTAAAGACTAATTTTAAATTGATTTTGTGATTTGCCATTAATTTTTATTTTAAGGGTTAAGTTCCAAAATTATTTTGTATCAAATTTGCTGTAAAAAAATACAGTTATATAAATCTAAAAAATTGTATTTTTGATTTCCCCTTTAATGTGCAAATAGAATTTTACAAACGAGGTACTATAACTGAAAAAAAAAAAAAAATCTATATTTGTAGTCTTTCCATTGCCTGAATTAGTTTCATCATAGGGCTACAGATAAAATTTAATATATCCTATTTAGTAACTATTATCCCAACTCCATAATAATAATAGTAATAACAATATTATTTAAATGTTAGAGAAAAAAAAAAGGGAAAAGCGAAAAGGAAGAAATTCAACATATGTGCATTTCATTGAAATTTTGCCTGTTTTTGAAAATCGGCCCCCAAGCTCCGTAATTTTTATCATTTTGGGCTCCAATCTGCTGTTTTTCTGATTTTCCGCTGATCTCCCTCATGCAGCTTTCCTTCTTCTGAAAGCCGTTGCACCTGAAAATCAATGCACAACGCAAATAAAAAAATGCGAATTCAAAATCAAGTGAGCGATGCTGACGTTTAACTTTGTTAAAATCGCCAGTCCGCTGATCCCAAATTTCGAAAATTTTTTTTTTTTTTTTTTTATCCATTTATTACGCTTTCTGAGTGAACGCTTCAAATTTGGTTCAAATTTTACGGTCCGGGAAAAATTTCTAATGTGTGCTTTGCATCGCACAAATTGAAAAGCGACGACAGTTTCGACCGAAGATCTCCCGAAATATTTTTTGGTTGTTTTTGCTTTCAAAAAAAAAAAAAATTGTTTTTTTTTTTTTTTTTTTTTTTTTTACGGCCAAACTGATTTCGATGCTGCGAAGAGATTTTTTGATTGCCCGCTTGGCATTTGAATTTTCCTTTGGAAAATCTGCCGAGCCTTTCCCGCAAACGCAAGCGCAAATCGCTTTAAAAATGCCGAGAGATTAAACTCTATTGAGAATTTACTTTAAAAGAAAAATACATACTTGGAACTCTTTTCAGAACCTGCATAGTGAATGATGGTATTAACTCCCTTTCCTTGGACCATTTTAACTTCGAGTTTTTTTTCTTTTCTTCTTCCTTTCGCTAGCGTTGGAAAAATGTTAAAGTTGAAGGATCGATATAATATAGTGACGAGGGTTGTCTCAAAGCTTCGTCAATTTTCAGAGACGAATTTTCTGCTGTCGTGGAAAGAGAAATTTTTTTTTTTTTTTTTTAGTACCATCCAAAGCGGCTTAAAAAGTTATTCGATGATCATTTTTCCTCCCTCCCTC
>JAOWBB010006695.1:0-19816 GCA_028565995.1 Ricinus marginatus
ACTTCTGTCGCGACTGCGAGATGCGAAAACTGCTTGAAATATTTTAAAAATATGTCGATTCAATTTTGAACGCTTCCTCCGGTTACTGGAAGAGACCGGCTGACTATATAATGCGGTAGGGAAATCGTTCTGCCATGACTGGTTAAAAGTAACATCGGCCATTTTCTTTACCGAAAATCCGCAATTTCCAGGAAAAGTAAGCTCCCGTTAATTGATGATCCAAGTTGCCAACATGATTTTCATCGCGGTTTTAGACTTAATTTTTATCCGGCATTGTTTATTTGGGCGTGGAAGGCTTACCTTCGTGTCTTATTTGGAAGGTACGGTTTACGGTTCGAACGAGGGCATCGGCGCGGGAGCTTGCTGTCGAAATGTAAATTTTTTTTGATTTGGAAACGATTTTCCCAATATACCTCCCGCGTCACACGCTGAGAATATCGGACTGGAAAATGGAATATTCGCTGTATCGACTAAAATTTACGCGATCAACTGGGTTTTTTTTTTTTTTTTACATCCATGAGTCGTGGTAACTTGTAACGCATGCGACGTAAGCTATTTAGGTTAAAAAACGCAGAAAGTGAACTGCATGCGCTTGTAAAATATATTCGGTTGTTAGTGCAATTTTTTTATCCGCATAAAAACTTCATTTAATATTCGCTTAAAACGAAAGATTTCTCGTAATTAAAACGCGGCTTGACTGTCGCTTGGACTAAGCCGAGAAGTCAATTAAAATGCGTCTTTAGCAAACATTTTAGCTGGATTTTTAGTACCGTCGGATGTAATGCGATTTTTGTGTAAATTTAAAACGCTACCGTTGAAATGGCTTGCGTTTTAAGCGGAGTGTGTGACACTTTCAAATATAATATGATTTGTTGCAAAAATTCACGACTGCAGTTAAAAAAAAAGCCACAATCGTTAATTTATATCACATAATACGACTCATGATAATTAAGCAAATAAAAATACGCCTTTACTTATATATTTAACTTTGCGTTGCGTGGTTTTCGGAAAACACGAATCCTATTGCTCTACTTGTGGAATCGCATATTATTTTTACACTGCGTTTATCAGCGCGGTTTTCAAATAAATGAGATATAACCGCGTAAAAAAGAGACTCAAATTGTATTTTCGAGGCAGTCCCGCGGACTTTGCGCGAAATTATCGTTTCAGGCGCTCGCAGTTCCCGCCATGGCCTTTTGTTGTTTTAAAGACGCAGCTTTCTCCGATTTTCGCGAGCGAGAAAGGAATCGCCGCGAGTTGTTCCCGGAGTTGTACCTGGACGGCGTGCTGGACCGGGATCCGGAGCGAAAATCGCAACTTCCCTCCCCGAACACGGTGCACCCCCGGAATGGCGGGAGAGCAAGAAGAGGAAGTCGAGGGATCCGCTGTCGGGGGATTCCCTCCTCTCTTCTTCCGCCCTTCCTCCCCGGAGGCCTGACCACATCCGGAGAGGTGAAAAAAAACTAGACATTATTTAATCATCGGGCTCGCACGTTAAAAATTCACGCCGTACCCCCTTTCACCCTCGGGGGAGGAAATCTCACGGAATAAATCAATGGATTTCCCGTGGCGCCCCCCCCAATTTCTGAATCGGATTTCCGCCGCTGCCCCTTCGAAACGGGCCAAATTTCGGGTTCGGGATCGATATTTGTCGAGGAAGGGTGGAGGAGGGGAGGAAAAAAAAATTTGGGCTGCGAAAGGGAGGCCGAAGTCGAAGAGCCACACAAATCATGCCGCGCTTTCGAATTTCGGATCTGGAGCCGCTGGAATTCTGCGCGTTGCCTGGAAATACGGAGACTCGAGCTCCGTCCCGGACGCTTCGAACGTGACGGTTCAGTCACTGAGCCTCCCGTACGAAGTGCGGGAAAAGGTTTCGCCGGCGAGAACGTTACATCCGCATCATGCGCGGCTTTAAAGGGGTAAAGCAGTCGTTCTTGTTCGCTTAATTTTTTGCTGCTGTTACACGTATCGGCAATCGGGCATTATTCAGAATTTTTAATGTTCAGTTCTTTCCATCCCCGATAGTCGGTGTTAAACACCTTGGAAAAACAAATTTCAGTCATGTACGCGGAGGGCATTTGATCCTGTTCGTATCTGTGTCATCTTCCACGTTAATTTTGTATCGCATAGTTTGAAAGGTAAGGCTTGCATCGTGACGACGTTTTACAGCGCGTTTAATGTTTTGAAACACGCACCTGAAGAGGGTACAACGAAAATTTGACTGTCCACCTGCATGCTCTCCATCGAAGCGAAATTTATCGCAGAAGGAAAACTTATTTAGAGATTCCTCAAAAATACTTGATATCTTTTTGACCGGGGAAAGCGTATTCGTTTGGAAAAAAAGAGGTATTGTTGTAAAGAAAAATCGAACTGTAGATTGTCCAAATTCTCCCTTTAGGTTGATCATTTAAAACAAGAAAGAAAAATCTGCGTTGTGTACAATTTAAATCCGTGTGCATTTAGATCTAAAATTTTCATATGCACCTTTTTCATAACTTAAAGCATTCGTTTCAACGGATTTTTCCCCATTGTACCTCATCTCTTTTTATTAATCTTTGCGGGCATCGTAATATGGTGCTCCGTTGACTGAACCGTATCGAGCTCAAACAGATGTCCGTCTGACATGTCCTGCCCGTCCAGTGACAGACATCTGTTACAGATGAATGCCTTTGTGTGTGCAGCCTGGTCCTGAAAAAGAAAAATACCGGTTTCAAAAAAAGAAATTTGCCAGTCGAAGAAATACAAGAATGTTTTGCATTGTACCTGAGCAACTTGCCGAATGGGAAAAATCTTATTGAGAAATTGGCCGATAAATACAAATAAGGGGTAAATTACATGTATGAATTATATGTGTGATAGTTATATATGAAAATTATATTATATGATACGCATTTGTGATGTCGAAATTTTAAATTAATATTTGAAAATCTTAATTTATTGGTTGAACATAATGGGAAAGTGAAAAATTAAAGTTAAAATTAAAGAGCAGTATTTTTTTTTAATCCTAATATTGATAATAGAGATTGGGAAGTGATAAATTGGCAAATCATTACTTTTTACAGTTATTTATGTGTGTATGTATGTGTCTCATTTTATGCGTTCCATAATAAGGCGAAATTCTTTTACTGCGAAGCATCTGAGACAAAAATAAATATTTTGTTACATAAAATTTCGGTATATTTCATTGAGAAAAATTACTTTTCCAATAGCATGTTTTTCATTAACCTTTGTTAATACCATAAAAAATGTTCATTGCTTTTAAAAAAAATTTGATATTTAATATATGGAAATTTTGAATTATTTAAACATTTTGAAAAAATTAATATTTACTTGAATATATTTACATTTGCTTTTTATATTTAATTATTCATATTCATATTAATAATTTGTTAAAGTTCCTTTATAGTATAAATTCGAACTTATTTCATATATGTTTTATACGAGTGAAAAAATATATTAAAGTATATTAATTATATGATGGACAAATCTTCTATATCATAACAAATTAGATTATAAATTAATTATAAAACCATTAATCAAAAATAAATATTTATAAATTAATGTAATTTTTTAAAAAATAAGCAATAAAATGAATATTTTAAGTATAAATAATTATTAACCATTATTATTATTATTAAACGTCATTTTAATATAATAAAAATTTTCGAAAACAATGATGCATTGTAAATTTTAATAATTATGAAATTTAAAATTATCTCACAATAATGAAATGTAATTGTAATTATATCTACATGGTACTGTATGCGTGTAAATTGTTACTTTAATCATATATTATCAATATAAAATATTAAATAGTTGACCCAACAGTGATACGTCGTATATGAGTTTTGGGGTGGTATGTATTTTATATTGCTTACCTTTTGTCAATCATTACCAACTATTTGCAATATTTATAGCTCCATTTTTTTAAGCTGATTCATTACAGCATTATTACATTATATAGCGAATTTTGTGCATGTGCGCACTTCACCGTAATTCGCGAACACCAAAAACTATTTAAACTAAGAGACAAACTCCGATGAATTCAAATTTGAAAAAAACTTACAAATTGTGAAAACTTTGTCGCGGTTGAAAGTCTATTGTTTTCGATATAAATATCCTGAATGCAAAATGATAATTAAATTTTCCACGAAAATATTAAAAAAAAAAAAAAAAAATGCGTAAAACATAAAAACCATAAAAACCATATAAAGATTTTATGTTTGAATTTATCCCCTTATTTCGAAGTCGACATCAACATCATCATCCGATACATGCATATAGACATTTTGTTCCCGATGGAATGAAAGTGTTGAAGTTCTTAAATGCAACATTCGAAAAGTTAAATTAAAAAAGATTCGCTGACGCTTTTTTAAGTGACAAATTCGAAAAAAATTAAAATTATTTTCCATTTTGTCGACGGTAGTCGAAGTTGGACTCATTTTACGGATTTGTTTTAATCGCTTTTTTAAGGAGGTTTTTTAAGACTTAACAAAGTGAGCGAATTGTTTCCTCCTTTCTTTTTTTGTACATCAGTTAAAAATCATAGTTTGCTACAGGCATTATGTGCTTACGCGCACCGATGATGTGCTGCAGTTCCTTGAGATGCTGATGCAGCACAAGCCTCTCTCTCTTTTTTGCTGAAAATTACAATCTGGAGGGTCCGGGGATGAAAAAGTGAAGTCACATGAAAGATGATTCTTTATCATAATCCTAAGATCACATTTAAAATTGAACTTTTTTAGAAATGGAAGTAATTTTAAGAAAAGTCGCTTTTTTTTTTTTAAAAAAACATTTTTATTAGTATAAGTTATTCAACTTCAAAAGAAGATGATTTTTCTTTTTTTGCAGGGAGGTAATGAAGTATTTTCTCTTTTCCTTTTTTTCAATTTTTCTTTAGCTTTCAATTTCATACTTCAAACAGGTTTCAACTATTATCTCCTCGTGGTCCTTTCCATGATTAAGGCCCCTTCATCCCGCCCATTTCTCTTTCTTACATCTGCGAAAGCGGTTCAGACATTTAATGAAATATTTTTCACATAAGTTACAAGTTTCAACTTTTTATTAATTTTTTTGTTTTATTGATTTACCAATACCTTGGGGGGAGGGGATTTGATTATATCCCGTTGTCGGGGGTTAATCAATATTGGCCTTTCATGATGGGAACATCAGATATTTCTTTTTTAAAATATCAGTCGCGTATTTAAATCTTCATGTGTCTCACTGCTGGGATGAATTTTCCACTTATTACGAGGTGAAAATTTCACTGCATTCGGCTTGCATCGTGAAAAAGGGGAAACCCTGATAAATGTAATTAACTCATCTTAATATCGGATTCTTATTCGCAATCTTTTTCGATGCGGCGACGTAATGCACTTTTTCCCCATTTCCGCAGCCTGGTAAGATGGAATTTCTTCCATCCCTTGCGGCGCATGCGAGGCAGGGCCCTGGGGTCGTTGCAAGAATATTTGAAAATTGTCGCAATTGCAAGCGGGGAACTCCCTTAAGACCGCGTGCAATGCAGAGTGCACGCGTGTAACTTTTCGCGTACAGGAAAATCGGAAATCTTGGCCCGGACATTTCCGCAAGGGACAAACAGGGTCCATTTAATCAAAGTTTTAAATGTTCCCCGTGGAGTCGGACGCGCGTATTCCTTTAAGCGGAAAAGGCCGCATCCTTTTTACGTTAAGTGCTCCCTTTGCTCTTCGGGTTTCGCGACGGGAGCTTGCATTTTGGGCTCTCGCCGGTGCCGGCGCTTCGAAAAAGAAAAAGACGCAAACGGAGACGTTCCGGGCAAGGGAAGGAGAAAGGGGGAGGCCGCCCCGGGAAAGCGAATTTGATCAAATGAAAAAGTTTTTCCGGCGATGAACGTTTCCGAAAGTTTTCCCTCCATATTTTAATGAAGACTCTGTTGCTACGAGTAACATGTGAAATTGGAGATTTTGGAATTTCGAAAAATTTTCGGTTAAAGCGGATGGGAACTTTTCGGTTTGCCTTCCGCGGATAATACGTTGTTTATCTTATCCGTTATTTCAATCTTGCCCGATTAGATTACCAAATGCATTCGTTGATTGTTAATGAATTTCATTAAGTTTATTCTTACATCCGCAGATTCGGATATAAGATCCTTTTCGATAATCACGAATCCGGAACGTAAAAGGATCTCACTACAGTTTTCAATTTACATAATAAACATATATATATACATGCTGAATTCTACGTCTTTATATGTAAATCATTACGATATAAATGCAAAATGTACACAATTTAAAAAAATATTTTTTTAATAATAATAATGAATATTATTTTGATAGGGTTACATTCCATTATACATTCAAAGGGTGATTGTTATGTTAATATATTAATCCTACTTTCAATATTAAATAAGATCTAATTTTTTTAACCGAATTTCGTTCTATACATAGTTAACGGATTACTGAATGCAGAATTTTTAACACTACATTACCATATTTTCTACTAACAAATTTATTTTTCAGATTGTATTTCAGGAAGAATTGTTTATAATATATATATACACACACATGAGCTTTCAAATATCTGTTGTGTAAAAATATTTATTTCTGTATAGCTTATTTCAGGTATGAATGAAAAAAAGATTAAAAAAAAAAGTTGAAAACATTTCTGATGCGTTAAATTTCAAAGGAGCTAATGGCTGCGGGGGCCTTTTATAAAAAAAAATAAGTTGAGGGCCCTTAATGTAAGTCACGTAAAATTTCTGTTTACCGAAGGGATGCAACATAACGGCACGAAATGCGCCATTAAGTTGGTAATTTTGGCCTGTATTATTATCCGTTAGAGTTGTAAATTTATTTATTCTCTTTTTTTTTTTCCTTTCACCTTTTCCTTCTATTTTTACGTTGCACAAAAAGGAAAAGCAACGTAAATGATAACTTTCGGTGCAGCTCAATTAACAATTCTCAGGTACAAAAAAAAAAAAAGAAATCTCTGTCGCTGACGTGGAAAGAACCTCTGCCGTCCTCTTACCGTGCAGATCCTCAAACATTTCAACGGCTCTCATCATTTTACTTTGGATCTCCTTTGGTCTGGCCGCGAACTCGATGCAATTTTCCATTCTTTCCCGCTTTTCCGACCAAATCCAGTTTCCAGTTCCCGTGGGATTTCGACCCATCAATGGTTTCCTACAAATTCGTATTCGATTCATCCCTTATATATAAATATATGTATAATTCGCTCCGTAATTCTCATATATACGCTAAAAGCTTCAAACCAAAATATATTGGAAAACAGGGGCTTAAATATCCCACAAAGATAAAAATTTTTTTTGTTGTAAAAGCTTTGAATATTAAGATTAGAGGGTATGTTTGTATATATATAATTCACCCTTGATGTTCTTGAGTTTCTCCCGAAGCCATTTCAGTTTTTACCTTTTTCCGACGTTTGCTTTTCCTGTTCCTGTGCACTATGAATTCGACTTGTATGATAGCTGTATGATATTTCGAGACGTTTTGAAACACTGGAGAATACATAAATAAAATATATATACGTGTGAAGCTTCTCCTGATTATAAGGTGTAATGTTTTTTGTCCCAATGGAATAATTACCTTCGACAGTGAATTTCAAGAATATTTTGGAAATTGCGATTTGATGTATTTTCTTATGGGGCTTTACTGCGGTTTTTATGTAAACATTCCATGATACAGCATCCAGAATTTTATGGTTTTATGGTTGAAAAAAAAGGCTCTCCCCGGGGGCACGGGGAAGCGAAGTATAAGCTGACTTTTTTTTTTTTAAAAAAACTTTGCACTTTTAAGAAAGCAGTCGCATGGCTTCGTTTAAAAGAAGATTTGGCTTTCGTCGCGGTTGGAAAGTTTTGTTTTTTGAATTAGGATTTAAAAAAAAAAAAACTGTCGACGTTCGGAAATAACCGCTGCAGCCCGAAGTGCTAGCAGCGCAGGGATCGCTTCGCTGCAGACGAAAAGATCGAAAACGAGGAAGAGGAAAGCGCGCTGACGGTATCCGGGATTGCCGGTAATTTTCGGTTAAAAAATCAGCTCCCAGCGATGGATTTACGTGAAGGTAACAAATCCTGATTGACTGACTCATAAATGTTGAATCTCTCAATATATCGGGGGTTGGAAACATCAAAAATTGAAAAGGGCTTCGCCTCTGCAGGGCAAAGCTGAAAAGGAAATTTCCCGAAATTTTCATCCGCAAATCGAAGGCGGAAAATGCGAAAAATTCAAAATTTCGTATGCGTCTTGCCTTATTGCTTTGCTCCTTCGCATTCGGGAATGGCTCCCGCTGAAGAAGGCGAAAGAGGAAATTTCGGGATTTTCCCACATTTATGTGGAAAATGGGGGAACGGTCAAAAATCTGTTTTTCCGCATCCTGGAAGGAACCAAGGCGGGCGATTCGCTTTTGCACATCCGCGGGCATAATAAAGCCCGGAAGGTGGCGCAACGGAGGCTTCGGCAAGAGAACAATGCTGCCGCACCGAAAATGCCAGAACGTCTTCCGAAGGCCCGAAACTTAGACAAAGGTCAGTTTTCCTTTCTTCGATATGGGTTCCTTTGCCTTTTCCAACGGCGGTTAATAAGGAAAAGCCAGCAGTGAGAGGTCCAATTGTCGGCGGGAAGGAACCGAAGGCTCCAAAATGAAGACTAACTTTTTCGGCATGAGGTTACGGGACGTTCCATAAGAAGGAAACGTTATTGCTGAGTTTCCCATTAAGTAATAGCTTTCTAATACATTTCCTGACGGACTGAAACCTTTTTAATTAACTTACCTTATTCGTGAGAAGAGTAATTAAATTGGTCATTAATATTTTATTCTGCTATCACTTTCCGCTCTCTCAACTTCCGATTCCGATCACTTTCCTTTGTGTATTTTATTTTTCCCAAAATTTTTACTTTTATGCTTTGCACGAGCGCCGTACTATCCTAAACAGGGATTGCTGAACATTTTTATTTAAGCAAAAGGAAAATTGGCATCAAACCACCCATTAAACATACACGTTTCGTGTATGGTTACTAAATAAAAGTGTTAATAAATAATAAAAAAAAATCCCGTTTATTTATTCACATTTAAAAAGAAAGCAAATACATGAAATTCTCATGATGTAGGAGAGTCAAATTTACGATTTCATGTTGTCGGGCTGCAAATCGCGGTTTGAACATCTCTGTACAAAATGGTCGGATATTTAACCTGAGTGTTAAAACGCAATCCCGATTTCGCACTGTAACCCTTTGTGATGCACACACATACATTTATTTTTCATACTTGTTGTTCTAACCTTCTGTATTTTAGTGGCAAGGCCTTCCCGGTGTGTTCTTGTCTTTTGTCTGAGGGGCAATTCCGGGGTGCATCACCCAAGCTTCCCGGGATCAGCTTCCAGCTTCAGGACAGAGTGTCGCGGGGCATATTTCATCGGGCCGCTTCCGATAATGGGAAAATTTCCGTGGAGTTTTTGCCATTTCATTAATGGAAACGTTCCCAGAGGAGCGGTCAGGGGATTTTTTTAATTATCAGAAAAAAAAAAAAATCCCGAAACCCCCTCCGTGCCTGGATTCGAAATTCTTGGTTGCCAACGAATATGGGAAATATTTTGATGGATGAGTTGCGCCGATGTTTTTTTCCGCGGCGACCGATCTCCAAAATCCTTTACCCTTCCGGCAGTTTTTCGCCCCTTTCGTCCTTCCAACCCCATTTGGTCCTTTATTTTGTTCCCCCCCCCCCCCGCAACGACATGAAAAAGACAGCGGGCGAATCCTCTTTTCCGCCTAAATCGGATGAAGACGAAATGACAGTCAAAAAATAATGGCCCATAATCCGAAGAGACTCGCTCTCTCGTACCAGAAACATTAGGCAGCCACTCGCTGATTAAATTTAATTATTAACTTCTCCTTTTCGATTAATTCTCAGTCGGCCTTTTTGCGCGGATTGCAGAATTTCGCTTTCGAGACTCTCGCCCAGGAGTCGGCACCTCAGTTTCCCAAGTTCCTGTCGGCGACAGGAAGTCGGAATTCCCGATGAACCGTCCGCCGGAGCCGAACACCAGGCCGTTCGGGTGCGAATCCCGTTGTTGTAAGAGCGGAGCATTGCACTTTGGCGTTCCCGTCAAAGCTTAATGGAAAAACGTCTCTGCGACCTGAAACTTATCGGACGAATCCGTTTGAGGGATATTTCTCGCCCGATTTGCCGGTACCCAGAATCTCACACGGGCAATGTCCACCTGATGGACCTACCTTCTGGTCGTGTCCCAAGTCCTCGGGAGCTCGCGCGCCCTGATGCCTTTCTGTCTTCCAACAGCGATTGCTCCCGCTTTCTTTTGCCTTTTCTTTTTTTTTTCTAAATAAAAAATGAGCTTTAAGAGAACTTAAGGGAAATTGATTTGGAAATACATTTAAAGTATTCGTTTCATCCCACTCGAGAGGAGCTTCAAACATTTGGATGATGTTTCAACCTAGGATTTGAATAATTCATGTTTTTGACCCGACCCGAACCCACTCTTCCAGCAAAGTTAAAAGAGATATTTTGATATTGTCCAGTAAATTTCAGGTTAATTGAACCGAGATCGAATATAACGACTTCATCCCAATTAGGTGAATTGAAAGGCACAAAATAAAATTTCAGGATCGCAAGGAAAGAAATTTATTTAATTTGTTTCCCCGTCTCGGTTTTAAATAATAATATACGGGAGCGCATTTATAAGGTTACGGAGCTGCATTCGATTTATGCCTTTTTCATGTGGCGTCACACACACTTGTGATGTGTCGTGCTGCATTTCAAGTAAAAGAATGGAATACGAAGCCTTCCCCCCAGTGGAGTGAAAAACCTCGGATAATAGAATTTTCTTTGGAATCTCAACAGCATTTTTGTGACGCTTATGAAAAGTTGGCTCTGTGCGAAACCGTTCGCTGGATACGGCAGGGATGACGATGCTGCCCGGGTCGAGCAACCGTCAAAATTCGAAATCCTTAGTGGAAATTAATATCTCATTTTGTAATTCTTATTATCCACTTTTTGAAACTTTTATTTGCAAGATTAAACAATGCTCTATGTGGGGCCATTTATTATCTTGAATATTGATGGAGTTTCAAGGAGATGGAAAATCCATTTCGTGCTTAACAATAATTCAACTTACGTGCTGCGGGGGAAATTTTTGAGAGGATGTCTTGGGGGAATAAGTTTTGAAACTGTTAAGGATTTAACTCCAATTTCCAAGTCAAAGTCTGGCTTATTCCCGCAGACTAAATTTAATTTCATTCATTTTGGGTTGGGCAAATATTTCGGATTTGGCTTTTTCCTTTTTTTTTTTTTTTTAAATTAATCCTTTGGAGCGTCGGAAAATCTCATCCGGTGATGCGGAAAAACAAATTTCGACCTTTGGAGAGAAGCGAAAATCGCGGAATTGATTTTAACGTTCGGACCGCAGGTCCCGAACCTTTTCCCGCATTTGCTTGAAAAACGGGAGAGCGCCTTTTGCGGCTTTTTCGCCCTGCGTCGCCCAAAAGTGCCTCCGGCCGCGGGCAGAAGGCCCCGGGCGGGGGTTGCGCCCGCCTCCAAAATTCCGGCGGTGCCCCGATGGCGGCCCCCGATCCCGGATCGATTGATTTTTTTTGATTTTTCCCTCCCGTTTGCTTGACATCGGACGATTTCGGGTCGGATTCCGGCAGCTCGGGACCGCGGTTCTTCGACGGAACCGCGCGGCGATCGCGTTGCTCGGGGCCCCGAGGAAAGCAGCCGAAAGCCGAGGCGTTCGCGAGGGAGCGACGACGGCACTTCCGCCGTCGCGTCTCGGGGTCGCATTTGCATCGGCAGACGGGGCGATTCCCAACTTTCGACACGACAGATGAACGCTTTCGATTAAAACACTTCCGGTTCGTTATTAAGGACGTCGTGGAAAAAGAAAAAGGAAAAAATTCGGTCCAGAGCGAGAAAGTTTTCGGCATTTTAGTAATTTCCTTAAGTGAAGATTTGGAAGAATTTTTTTTTTTTTTTTGACCCGAACCCCGATAATTCGACAGATAAAAGCTGCAGGAATTTCCAAATTCCTCCCTCGACCTTTTCCCGGAGCGGGAAAATTCAACCAAATTTCCCCGAATGCTTCGGCAACGAGTTGCATGTATTTTTTTGCGATTGCAGCGCATGCTCGATGACAAATTGCGCCGGAGAATTAGGTTAATTTTCAGTTCGCAACAGAAATCGTTTGCCCGGATTGCGAACATTAACATAAATTCTTTTTATTTGTTGCAATTGTGCGTGTGCGTGTCATTAAATTTACAATTCCGTCATACATCGTTAAGTTAATTGAGGACTGAACTGGCATCGAGGCCCAGGGAAGGGAATTCCCATGGAAATCGCGGGTTAAATTAAGCTTTGCGAAAATTAGAAAAATTTTAAGGAAGGAAAAATAAAAAATTATTATATAACGGAGCGGAGGTCTAAATCGAATTAACTTGATTGCAAAGCCCCGCACAAAACCGTAAAAATATCTCTGAGGGATCGTGCACGGGTCTAAATATTAATGTTACGTCTTATTTCGCATCATAAGGTCATGTCCCAAGTCGACTTTATCCGAAGAAAAAATATGTATGTATATATATATATGTGTGTGTGTCGCATCCAACGACCATACATGGAAACATTTCTGAATTCAACGGCACCATTGAAATTGGGACGGGAAAAGTAACTTTATCCAAATTAAAACCTCAATGCTCGTTCAGCAGGAAGTTACTCGTTATTTTCACAATGATGATAATAGTAATAAAAATAATAATTAACAAAATTAAACTCTCCCGTGATTTTGTCACTTTGAAAACCCATTTTTTACTATTAGAACGCAATAACTTAACGCGTGCATGTTTATATGGAAAATTTTAGATTTTAAAGATCATAGATTATAAGATTATAGATTATAGATTAAAGATCATAGATTATAACCTGAAAATTTTAGATTTTTTTTCATGTTTTCACTTTATGCAAATTCAGTTTTAAAAAGTAGTAATAATCTCATTTTCAAGGAGTGTTTTTCATTTATTTATTTATTTATTTATTTATTTTAATTTCGCGGACCGTTGTGCGATGCACCGACGACGACTTTCGCATGCCAATTTTTTTTGTCGGAAGGAAATATCCCCAATAGATGGAATACATAATTGCGCACATGAATTAACGTACTCGCGCCGAAGTTGCACAAGGTATCTGTAGGTATCTGTAACGTCGCATGTGTCGCATTTTAATGCAATACCGGCTTCAAACCGTTAAAAAATGTGAACGATAAGGTTGCGATGAAAAACCGTCCACGGACGTGGACGCTTGCTTCCCAGCCCAACCTTTCGCACGTCCTTCTCTTTCCCGACAAAAAAAAAAAAAAAAAAACCTGGAAAAAAAGAAAAATAATTAAACTGGGAAAATTTTTTTACGATCGACATTAGGAATCCCTGGCCGAAGGTGCTAAAGTGCTTTCGCTTATTTTTATTTTTCAATTCCTTTATTAATTTTGCCCGCCAACTTTTAATTGTTCGCACTGGAGCAATGCGACTGCGGGCAGAAAGCTGCAAATGGCGAAAAAGACGGTCGGAATTAAGCGGTGATTCCTTACGATTTAATCGGATATTTGTTACTGTTAAGTTTTTTTTTGTCGTTAAACATCAATGCTGTTCTGCAGCGAAATGCGGTTTGTAATTATTTTGCCGTTCCCTTCTCGGATTTTTACTGCTTTCTTTTCTGTTGCGACTGGCAGTTTTTGATCGCCCGTTCCCGGTTATTATTATTGTTGTTATTATTATTATTATTATTTTTTTCTTTTCAATTTTTTAACCTGGAAAATCGCCGAGGTGCGACGCGATTGATTCCTCATTAAGCGGATGCGGGGGGGGTGGAATTTGCCAGGGAAGAAAATTGGGGGCGCGGGAAAGGTATCTCCGTCAGTTTAAGCTGTAATTTACGCGGATGTTAAATGATTAATGAAACGTTTTGGACGTAGATGAGGAAGTTAATTGCTTTTTTAATTCGTCAACTTCGCTTCTGCAAAAAAAAAAAAAAAAAAAAAAAGCTCAGCTCTTCCCGTAAAATATGAAAAATCAGCGATCGGCCGGCCACGGGCAGGTTGTGCAGTCCGCTCGGGCGACGTCCTCGCGGGCCTTATTTAAGGCAATTTGCGTCGATAGGTGATCCGTCCGTGAAATTACGTTCAATATTTGAGAATGAAAAGGTAAAGGGATCGCGTGCGACGCTGCGGAGACGCGCTTTGTGAGCGTCGTCGAAAATTCCGCCTCTTTTCCGGAATCGGCCGTGCACGTTCAGTTTTGTTTACTCATCGCTTGAAAATTTCGACGCGTTTCCTTGATGGATCCCGTCTGGACGGAGTCTGTTGCCCGAATGATAACGGCAGCCTTTTGCAGGGACTTTCGTGGGAAATTTTAAGGGATTTTCTGCGAGCCCTGCACCGCCTCCGTCGTCGGGAGGTGGACCGTCGGCGGGAAGCTCACCGTGCCTGCGGCGAAGGGAGGAAATTTCCGGCTCGGGGCCCCGATCGGCGAGTTCTCAGCGGCCGCAGAACCACCCTCGGAAGCTGCACGCGGAAGTGGACGAAAAACGCTGACGGAATTAAGCTCGATTTGAGTTCGGTTTTTAACTTTTAACTTTTTCGTTTTAAAGAAAGGAATCTCGTGCTCCGCATGGGAGTTTCCAGACTGGTCTGCCGTACCTCCGGACATCGATTCTGGATCATCCCCTGAAACCAGGATTTTTTTTTTTTTTGGACCGTCGGAGATTGACCAAACAGCGGGTTTTCGATTTTCCGACACGTTCATAACACGTGCGTGATATTTAATAGATTTTTCAGTTTCGTAAAAACTTGAAATTTTAATTCCTTGATTTTGCCATTGGTGAATTCTGTGCAATATCTATTAATCCCTTTTGAACAATTCTAAATTCTAAAAAAGACAGGTTTTTTTTTTTAAGCTAAAAGACATTGTTTTCGTTTTTGCAGTTTCGAATAACTCCCAACCTCTTAACCACAATGTAAATTTCTATACTTTTTTTTACTCGTTCTCTATGAAATATTTTTGCAAGGGCATATATCGAGATACTAATAACGTGCTAATAATAATTAATAATATATTGAACGTAATATTTTCGAAAAACTTCATAAAATTAGAGTCAAATGAGATATTGCACTGCTTAGCTTATTTTCACTGTATTCATAATTTACAAAGGGTAATTTTCTTATTTACATTTTGCTACTTTTATTAGATTTTTTTTTTCTTCGTAAAAATGGGCAAAGGCTTTCGGCTCCAATTTTTGGGTTAAAGCTAATAGCTGGATCTTTCGTCCGGAAAAACACTTAAAACACCCTCCGATAAATAAGGGAATTCCTAAAGCGCCATTAATTTTAACAGATAAAAAGTAACGGCAGGATAATTGCGGAGCTTTCGCTGAAGTGTGCGCAGAGCAGAGTGAAATTTTCAAATTCTTTTCTTTCGCTATTTAAGAGTGCAAAACGAATTGCTTGCCTCAACGCATAAAATGGAATAATCACCTTCAAGGGAGTTTTCTTCGGGAGGCGAAAAGGGTTTTTCCATTAAACCTTCCGGAGTTTTAAGATGGGAAAAGGTTGAATTAATAAAAGACTTTCGAGGGAACGGGAATAATTTGCCGGCCCGAGGAAATGCCCGTAAGGATATGAATAATCGAAGATTTTGGCACAGAATTCGAGCTGCGAAGTCGCGGCTTCACAATTGCGCCGCGTTAAGGCGGGGATTGCTGAAATTGAGGTTTAAATGAAAAATTTAGTTGCGGCTCGTTTCCTCTCCCACCGATGGGCGGAAGGGATTTTCCGGTGCAGCCGCTTCCTTTTTATTTTCTCGCAAGGATGAGCAGCGTCACCGACGTGGTTCGTTGGTTTCCCCTGCAGCCGACTGCACCACGTCGATCCTGCTTCGTCTCGGATCCGGGCGAACCGGAGGCGAAGACGGAGAAAATGCAAATAAATAAATCGCGTGCAATCCTTGCGGCGCCTCGCGATCCTGCTGCGCGCTTTCCGCGACGCCATTTTCAAGCGAAGCGCCTTAAGGCGCGCGCCGCAGGAGGAAAACAGTTTGTTTGCCGACGAAAGTGACTTTTTACGCAATTCTGAAAACTTTTAACATTCTTCTTTCCATTTCCCCGGACGCCCTTGCGTTGCGATTTCTCAATCACTCGGTCTTTTTCGTGCCCGAAATCGCACGTGTCAGAAGATCGCCAGCCGGGGTGCGTGCGGATGCGTGCGAACGCGCTCGGCTTCGAAGTTTCCTGTTAACACCGACATGGAAATTTCAAAGTGATTCCCGGGCAAATCTCGAAAATCCCGGTCGAAGAAAAAAAAAAAAAAAAAAAAAAGGGGAATCTTAAAAAAAATCGCTGGTGCCACGGAAAAGGCGAAACGGGGGAGAGGAACGTTAATTTAAACGTGGGGGATTGGAAACGAATGAGGAATTTTCTTAAGTCATTCAAAACTGCAACATTTTTCGACGGGAAAAATTAATCTGTGAACATTTAGCCGTGACATTTCCTTAATTAAATGAGGCATTTCCCGGGGAAAAATGCCATCAGCCGCAGATTTGAATGCTGTAAAAATACACTGACGGAGGGCGCTGCTGAAGAAAGGGAATTGTACAAAAGCCTTGCTTGAAAGATAAATTTTTTCAAATGAAGGGAGCGGCAATCGTCCGCAATGGTGCGAAAATAGGTGCCGCTTAAGCAAGTGCATCGGTTGTAAAAATAAAAATCGATGTAAAATTGAAGATGAAAATAGTAATAATGGCAAACAAGCGGCGCCACTGAAAATAAAGGAAGAATCACGAAGTCGGTTATAAGCAAAACAATTTGCTTCCACGTCGAAGAAGAAAACGCTTTTCGCGGATTGGAACGGTCGTTTAAAACGTTTCTGCGCCTCTTTTTTTTTTCTTCTTTTTCATCCCTCAAATTAATTTTCGGTTATTACGATAATTCGGCATCGGTATTAACTGTTTTATTTATTTTTTTGCGCCGCAATTACAACGCAATTCGTTCGCTGTGCTGTACTTGCATCTTCGTTTGTGGCAATTCTGGATTGTTAACAATTAGCAGTTCTGAATTGCTCGCGAATTCGAAATCGCATTCAGTCGTTTTCCAAAGATCGAATATGGGAAAGCGAAAATTTCATCCGAGGTTTTTCCGATGGAAAAAAAAAAGAAAAAACATTTTCTTTTGTGGCGGGTCACAATAGATCCCCCAAACCGTTTGGTGGGAATTAAAAGGCGTTTCTGAAGTCGAATATAATGCGGGAAAGGTATTTTTCGGTTTTTCGCTTCGATCATGGATTGTTTCTCGGTATGGAAAGGCGAAAATTCCATTTCCCTCGCATGTTGAACCTCACAAACTGCATTAACGTGGACGATCAACTTCAGCGCATGTAAAACTTCGGCGCATCGTGACGGTCATTCGGTTTTATTAAACCCGTTGTTGTTATTATTATTTTTTTTTTCCGCACGTCAGCTGCACAACTTGGGGGAGGCAAGTGCAATCCGGGAAAGTTCCACCTGAGTAGACGTTCAAGGGGTTGGTTTTACCATCCCTCAAAAGTCTCGTGCTGCTTTGACGGGGGGCAAATTTAACCCTTCACGCGCGAAAGATTCGTCGCGAAGTATTTTTGGAATCGTTCGGAAAAACGGAGAAGTATCGCATGTTAGATGGCCGGATCCCGGAAGGCGACGTGGAAGTTTTGCGTTGTCCTCTCCAGGCGCCTCCCGTGGGCAGTCTCCGACTGTATGCGATGGATAAAGGAAGAGCTGACTTATTCTGCAGATGTGGCGGACCGCGACCGTGTGCGAACATGAACAACAAAAAACCCGCCGGTCTTGTTGTACCTGAGGAGGCGACAAGATTTTGCCTGGGTTAAAAATTTTCCAAACTGATATCGAAAAACGCGACTCCGCGAGGCGCGATTTGAGCATTGAAAGCGGGAATGTCGCATGCGAGGCATTTGGATTTCGAGGTTTTCAGGTTTCCACTCTGCGCCTCACCACTTCGCCGCCACCTTCATCCCTTGCCGTTAAAGTGCTTCTTCACCGGCCCACAGAGAGCTGCTCCCGTCCTCGGGTCAAAATTTTGCGGGATTTTCCGCGTCCCTGGGAAAATTTCGAAATTTTGCCGGGAATTTGCAAATCCGCAAAAACTTTCGGTTTCTCCGTTATTTTCCTTGTCCCGATGCGCCCGCCAAACGGTGAATGAGAACAAAAGGAAAATTTTTTTTTTTTTTTTTTTTTGGAAACAGTCGCTGAACTTATCCGTCGAAACTGATTGAAATTATTTCTCCAGAGAGAATCCGGAATACGTTTCTGGACGGAAAAATAAAAAAAAAAAAAAAGTGCTCTCTCTGCGTGGAAAATTTTTGGTTTCGTTTCATAATCCGGGAACCCTTCCACCGGGAATAAATTTAGCATATTTTAAAGTTTTCCCACTTCGAAATAATTTCCCGAAAAGGTACGGCGGCGGGGGGGGGGAGTGGCAAACCGGAAGATGCCGAAATAGATTAAGGCTTTTATCCTGACGTCCGTGGTTGGAATGGATAATGCACGACGGCGCCGGCACTGCAGCCACGTTCAATGTCCATCCGTTCGAAAAACGGCCAAGTTTCGGTGGACTTCGGGGGTGGGGGGTTGAACGAGAGATTCAATTCCGAAACTTTTCCGTTTTGCCTCTGGAGCCGTCTGAAAATCCTTTTTTTTCCTTTTTAAAGGGAATCGCGACCGAAGATGAGTTGGAGATTTAACTGAGGTATGCGAAAACGGGGCACATCGCGGGAAAGTGGCCTTATAAGCGATTGCTCCGCCGCATATAAGAAATTTTCTTCTCTGCATTCTCACTCCTTTCCTTTTTTTTTCTGTTTTCCAGTCATCTTTTCTGTATTATTTCCTCATCCTTTCACGCGGCCTCTGGTAAGGAGCTTTGCGACGCAGGAAAATTCCCGATAAATTTTTCCTTTTTCCGCACTTGTCTTCTTTCCCGCATTCCTTATCGGGTCTTCGGACAATTTTTTTCTCTTCCTGTTCGTTTCTTGGTGGGAAAAAAATCCACCCCCCTGTGGCCCCGTTTTCTCCACTCGGACAATCTCATTGAGCGCACAAAAAATTTAATTCAAATACACAAGCTAATAACTTCAGTTAACTTTTTCGACTCCAAAAAATTAATTATCGCGCTGAAGCTTAATATAAAATAATTTTGCCGGATAATAATGCATTATGCCTGCAATTATAATACTAATCGCAGTGAAGAATAATCTTAAGATTCTTAAATAATTAAACGGATTAATAACTTATATAAAAAAAATAAATTCTTCGTTATCGGTAACATTTAAACATTGTAACCGGAGTTTTTTTCCCTTTCCTTACGGAAAATTTCGGGCAAATCGCTCCGTCCGGACAGTCCCAGACCCCGGAAAACAGTAAAATTCTCGAACGGTTTTCCCGAACGCGAAACGTCGATTCCTCCTTAGCGCGGGAAGGAAACCTTCCCTTCCCGAAGGACCGTTCGCCGTGCAGCAGGACCTTGCGACGCCCGGAAAACGCGTCGGGAAACGAACGGTGCGCTTTAATTATCTTCTGCTGCAAATTTCAACGGGGCACCGACAGCTTTCACTTTCGTCGTTCATCGTTTTTCCGCTGTTGACTTTCGTTTGTCCGCCTTTCCTGGCGCAATCTTTCATCATTCGCCCGATCGTGCCCCGGCAGACGCTTTTCGTTGGAAAAATTAAAAAAATAAAACCCGACGCCGAGGTTACTTTCGGGAGCGGCGGCTCCTCTTCTGGGGG
>JAOWBB010006696.1:0-19776 GCA_028565995.1 Ricinus marginatus
AAAAAAAAAAAAAAAAAAAAAAAAAAAAAAAAAAAAAAAAAAAAAAAAAAAAAAAAAAAAAAAAAACTAAAATACCTCATGAAATTCAAATATTTACTCTTGTAAAATAGACAAACAAATTAACTTGCTTATTTTATTTATTTATTTAAATAAGTAATTGTTAATGTGTTGGTTGCAAGGCTTTATTTTTTTTTTTTTTTTTTTTTTTTTTTTTGCATTTTCATCCTTCGTTCATTTATCGTCGAACCTTATTGTAAGAACTAATTGTGTAAAAATACATAAAGGTTACGACGTTGCGTAAAAAGGAGACAGTAAAGTTAATTACACGAGGCGGAATGGCAAAATGTTCCCTCCTTCCTCTTTTTTAAAAGGATTATATTACCCATCAGCGATGAAAATTTTTTTTTTTCATATTAGAGAGACTGATAAAATTTATTGTTATTAAGATTAGTTGAATGAATAGAATTATCATCATCATCATCATCATCATCATCATCATCATTATTATTATTATTATTGTACACCCTGTAACATTGACAACTCGTTTTAATTCATTAAAACAAGGGAAACTCCCACGTAGGTAAATAATTCAAATAAAGAGGTTTAATAATAATAATAATAATAATACGTTGATTCATCTCCATATGCAAATAGTTTTTAATTTATTGTCTCAGGTTCCCATTTTCTTTTTTAATATCAAAAGCTTTTAACCGACTTTCCACCTTTTCTCTTATCATCAGTTTATAACCATATAATAACCCGAATGTGACTGGAAAGCAAAATTTTGTGAAAATTAATAAAAACAATAAAAAGGGTTAAAAGGTTGAAATTATACATTTGGCAAATATTTTTTAATTTTACGTTACAAGAAGTTAAAAAAAAAAAAAAAAAAAAAAATTAATACGTTTTTAACAAACGAAAAGATGACATTTATAATTCATATTATAATATGAATATCATAAAAATAAATGTATGTTTCAGAAATATAAATGTATATTTTTATCAGCAATAAAATATTTTACAAGCTAATTTCATTCACAACTAAAAATTTTAAATTCGAATACAAATATTTTATACTTTATTATAATTATTATTATAATAAGTATTAAATATTTCCATATATTGTATATTTTAAATTTTAACCATAAATATGTAGACTAAATATATATATATATAAATGAGTATAGAAAAGTGTGACTTTCAGTCCGTTACATAATTCACGAGCAAGGCATTTAAAATGAGAGTTACTAACGTTCTTTTATACTTAATGTTGTACTTTTATTTTTATTGGTCTCAATAATGATATTTTTATAAGGATATTCAAATATATTTATAGAAGAAACATAATATCAATTAAATAATAGCTTTCAACTGTGACTACAATTAGTAAAAAAATACTAAGGCATATTTTAATAAAATATTATTTTAGTATCTTAAGGAAATGATGTTAAATGTACGTGATAATTTTTCCATTGTTTATTTTTTTTTTTAAATATTTGGAAGTTTAGTAGGTTCTTTTCTTTGTGGAAAAAGAGACCTAGGGCTAAACACTAAACAACTGATTTTTCACAGTTTTTGAATACATTAAATCCTCCAAACATTATTCTATATAAAATAAAGCCATTTGATATGATTTAGACTATTTAAATTAAATTTTTTAGATTTAGAAAATCTAACGGATGCAAAATTTGCATGATATATTAAGCAACGTCTGCGAATTAAAGTTGCAGATTCATATCCATTTTCAATATATATATATATAAGCATATATATCTCTTACTTATGCAGGTCCAGGCAGTTAATAGCTCATAGCTCGAGGGTGCCACTTCCCCAGCGGCATCATTCCGAAAGCGTTTTATACCTCGGCAGTCAAAGCCCCAGTCAAAACTGTTCTAGTTGGCAAGGAAAATCAGAGCGAAGTCAGCAACTTAAGTTATTTCCGGTCAACACTTACATGGTTCAACCCAACGAGCAGAGGTGAGATGGCCCTCAAGTTGCAATGTTTGAAAGTTTGTCCTTTGGCTAGGAAACAGAAGAAAAAAAAATTATAATTTAGATGAATATCAAACTCAATATCCTTGCCGTCAGCATTCGGTCACGGTCCAGCGCAGCCTCTGGAAAATACACGAGGAAGCCTTCAGGTACCCATCAATAGTTCCTCGTGAGCTTTACGAAGGCTTAAATTACTGCCTTTAAGCGGTGAATTTGGCTCGATCACGCCTCGTCATTGTTCGCGTTGCTTTTATAGGGCCGGAATCAGAATTTTGAAAGAGTTTAAATTAAATTTTATAAAAAAATTATCCTGTTATACTATTTTAAACGAAAGTATGTGCACGTGTATATATGTATATATATATTTTTTTTTCAGTAATAAGGCCGTAATTTCCCCTACATCTGTGCCTCAATTGTCAGTGGCTGAAAGAATAAGCGAGTTGGAGCGTCAGCAGCATGCCCAAAAATTTGCCTATTTGGATCCTGATAAAAGGCATAGAGTTTCTGATCCTACATTAAAGGCAATTCAGAAAAAAGCTCTGTTAAACTTTTACGAGAGGCACCAACAGTCTAACGGTACGTGAATAACTTTGAACTTACCAGTCATGTAATCGATGTCCAACAGAGTTTTGATATTAAAGGAAAAGTTGACGAGCAGATAATGAAGGCGCTCTCTTTAAAATATTTCATTGTTCTACCCTGCTCGGCGCATTTCACTGCTGTTGTTATCGTCGCGAAACGAATGTAACTGTGCCCATCATTCGCCACCCTAGCTTCCGAGTCACCCCGGTGAAATTAGCGAATTGTCATCCTCTTTTCCCAGTCACAGAACTCATAAACTGTTTAATGCCCGTCAATTGCTTAACGATGTTTATTTACATTTTACATTTGCTTTCTCAGCTCTGGGTTCTTGCGTGACGGCTTCGAAGATAAAAGAGAATTGGAAGAGCGAACCTCCATTATCGAATTCGCAACTGATTCAGGATAGCCAACATAGAAATGGGACCGAACCGCCGACGCCGCCGCCTCCTCCTCCCCGTCCCTCGGTCGTCGACGCACCGGGCAGACGCGTATCTTGCGCGTCAGAATTGAGCGTGGGATCATGGGGAAAGCCTAGTCATCAGTTTTCTTGCAGTTTATTGGGACCGGTGATCGTCGGGCCGAGTATTTCCGTCGACGATTGGGTGCCCGAAAGACCGCCGAAGAAGCCCCATCTGAGAGCGGTTCCTCCTCCCGTTCCGCAGAGAACTCCTAGTCCAGTTCAAGTTCCTCCGGCCGATCAAGAAGTCGAATCCCTGCACAAATTTCACAAGCTCTTGCCCTGCTACGACAGGCTGCCTACGCCAGATTTACCCCCTCCGCCGCCACCTCCTCCACCGCAGGAGGACGATCCGCTGACGTCGGACGAACCTTTGCCGCCTCCACCGCCGGAAATAGAATGGCATCTCGCCACCGCCGTGCCTCGGAGATCGACTCCGATGTCGAGCGGACCGGCAAGTCCGCAATCTCCCGTTCAATACTCTCCATTAAAAGACTGCCTCGAAGTAGCGGACGCTTTGGAAAAATCCTTCGAACAGATTGCGCCGAACGAAACCGTCAAATCTGCCTACGAAATTCAATACGATCAAAATGCCATCAACGCCATAATGGAGTCGAACAGGTCGAAAGAGCTGCACAAGCGGAAGTACCACACAAAGCACAAGGATCAGGATGCGGAAAAATCGAGGGGCCACATCGAAAACCGGCCTCCGCTGCCTTTACCGCGTGACGTTCAGGAATTACCCAACGGCGGCATTCGCGACAACTGCGACGGGAGCGATTCTCACTGGCCGCGACAGGACGAGAAACCGAAGCCGGAGGGGAAGAAGTCGATCTCAAAAGCTCTCGAGTCGAATTCGAAAAATCCGTTCGTCCGGAGCTTGTCGAAAGTCGATAGCGATTCCGCGAGAGCGAGCGCAAAACACGCGAATGCAGATTCAAGCGGACGATCCAGCCTGCGACATCCGTCGAAGAAGACAATGGTGAACGGTCACGCGGCGAAAGACAGACTCAGTCCGGAGTGCTCGCTCTCCGGGAGACCGTCATCGGGGGCCCCCAGGCACGGGAAGGCGGAAGCAAAGAAACCTTTTGCGGTGAAGAAGGTTTCGGAGTACGAGTCGAGGATTCCCATCCGGGACCGGGATGGTCTGTCGGTGTTCGAGCGGATATTTCCGGAGGAGACCAAGAAGAGCTTCACGACTCTTCCATCGATCGGGTAAGTTCTTTCAGCACCAGCCGGAGTGGGACCCATCCCGGCGAGAGTTTGTTAACGCCACGAAGCCGTATTTCATTGTCGCTGTAACAATTTAGCATTTAAAGGCCGCTCGTTTGCGTCGTGACCCTTGAGTTGACCCCGCGCATAAGAGAATTAGGGTCCCGCGTGGCGCGCGCCGATTGCCTCGAATTGCGCCATCGCGGTTCGATTTTTCTCGCCGTCCCCACGCGGAGAGACTGAAAATGTCGCGCAGTGTGCAACGCAACGCGTTGGACGTTACGTTGGACGTTTCAAAAAGGCTTTCTTTTAAAAGTTTCAGCGTGCAGAAGCGAAAAAAAAAAAATGTGAATTTGACCAGGTTTTGCAGGTTTCACCGCGTGTCATGCGAGTTGGTGCACGCTTCGCGATTTCCGCTTCTTAAGGTTCGGCAGTTGGTACGAGAGCAAAGTAGGAGGCCGTTTTGATGGATGTGCGCGGAGTCGGTTACCTAATGACCGTCATCGAGACCGTCACGTCCGCTGCACGATGTTCGCTGCGGGTCGTTTTTCATGTTGAAATCACTCGCCGAATAAATCTCGGCCGGAGGTTTGGTCAATTTTTTTTCTTTTACAAGCGGCCAAATTTTTCTCCGGTCCGTTCGGCGTAAGTGTGGAAATGCTCCTGGTCGTGAAAACCCGAAAGGTTGATAAGTTTGCCGCATCGCCGGCGGCTTTCCCTGGCCACTCCATTTGGGGAAATCAGTGGAAAACGGTTTTCCAGAGCTCGAAGCTTTGTCTGGAGCGAGTGAATTTTCCTTTTTTCCTTCTTCTCTCGAGCAAATGCCCAACGGGACGTCGATCGGTGTTCGGGTGGTTAATTGTTTGATTGCAAGGCACACCCCCCATGGTTAATGCCCGGTTAATTTCTTTGTGGAACACCCTGTTTGCTTTAGTAATTAAAGCCGTTGGCGAGTCGATCTCCTTGGAATGCAAAATGGCAAAAGACAAAAGTTTAATGTGGCTCGAACTTGGTTGCTTTTCCGCCTCCGAAAGATCCATGGGAATTTCGAAATGTGTCGATGGGTTTGGATGCGAAGAGCGGTTTCCGTTTTGAGATGCCGGAAGCTCGCGATCTCTGCAGGTTATCCCAAAGTGCGAGATGTCTTCGCGCCTGACATGAGGCGGGAATTTTGTGCCAAACAGTCACCATTTTTCATATTTTGCCTTCTCTTGTCATCGTGCTCTGTGAATCTTCCATCTTCACGTATTATATATATATATATGTAAATAAACAGATATAAATGTAAGGCCTTGCTGTCTAAATCGTCCTCAATTTCTAATTCGCGTGGGATCGTGAAATTTAAATAGTCGCGCTTGATATACGTATAAATTTAAAAGTTTATTATACAAATGCGTTTTAACGGAGCATGTGAAGATATTTAGAGGCGAATGATCCGTTTGAATCATGTGCCACGACGTGCATGGAGGTGATCACCGTGCTTTAACTGGTATTGATATGGAATTGCACGGATTGATGGAAAAAGCAGCCTTTCGCAACCATCTTGTACTTTCCCAGATAATCCATTGCATTGTGCTCTCTCTACCTTCGCCCAGTTCTCACTGCATCGGCCTAAAATTAAATTTTCATAATGAAACAATACCGAATTGTCCTTCATTTGCTATATGGGACTGATTACCGGCAAGTTTTACGAAAGTAGCCAGACATGGAAAGAGAAAAATGGTGCGCAACGGCTTGTGTAATGGATGCCATGCATATTATGGAGAAACTGCTTCAAAAAAAAAATAAAAAATAAAAATAATGTTTAGTATTTACGTTATGCGTACCAGTACACTTACGAATCGGTCGGTTCTCTTTGTTTTTCTTGGCCGGACGAGCAAAACGCATTTTCTTTTGCTCCATAGCGAAGCTTTCGAGCACTCGCCTCACGCGCTTTCGTCCCGTTGCACGTTCCTGTACTTTTCGGCGATCCGTTCCCCGATCGATTTGCCTCGCTCTTTCCTCTTTCCATTTCGGTCGCATCCGATTTCTCCGGTTGCGTCACCTTTCCCCGATCAATACGCCGCAAGAGCGTTTCTCGTTTGCACCCCGATGACTCCGACGAACGCGGCAACTTTCACATCGCGTTCCTTCGTCGCGTTTCGATGACTCATAGCAATCTTTGTGGATGCGTACCCGTATAAATATATGTTATTTACATATCATCCGAAACTGAATTTAAAATCATTCTCGTTCCTCGGCCCGTTTCGCCATTTCTTCTCCGCGTGCGATGTGTTGACAAGGAGAAATGCGCTCCCGGGGAAAAACCTTACGTCAGAACAACCGGTCCCGAGGAAAAGTGAAACTTAACTTGGTGGCCGCGTCGTGCGCGGCACCGCCGGCCCAGTCCGCGGCTGGAAGAGTGCAACGGCCCCCGGTTCGACGACGCGAACGAAGTCCGATAATACAAAATGGGGGACGATAATTGTCTAAATGAAATGAGGGTTCCGGTTCGTTTCTCAGCTATGAACCTTGTGGAAGCGAAAAGTTTTACGTTCGATATTGGTGCGACCGGAAAAACCCGTTTTTACGACTGGACGTGGCACGATTTTAGTCACTTCCGGTGCCGACTGCGCGCGTCCCGGGGTGGACCCGAAATCCGCTCCCCCAGAAATTTTCACGCAGCGGCCCCGACCCGAGCGACTCCGTCCCTTGCACAAGTCCAGGTCCTCCGGCGAAGATTCCTTCTCGGTCCAATTATCCCGCAATTTAATTGTCCGTAAGTGCGTTCTTTGTTCCTCGTCCAAGTCGAGCCCGTCTACCTGTGCCTGCTTCTTCATTCCGTACACGCATTAACATTTGTTGGGCAACAGGCCCGCGATTATCTGCCCCTTGGGTTTGAACTTTTTCCTCTGAGAAATGGTGCCTGCCATCTTAAATCGCCTCGGATATCTTTTTTTCTTTCCTTTTACGTGCGGCTCCAGCGATGCTCCCTTTCTGCATTTTATGCTACTGCTTGATTTGAGTAACGCAGTTCGGGCTCGAATCCGAGGACTTTGTTTTCGGGTATGTTTACGCCAGTCCGTAAATTCGTGACTATCTTTTTTTTTTTTTTTTTTTTTTTTTTATTTTTGTCGGTTCGGAACGACGCTTCCTTCCGGTAAACGAAAAATTCGTGCGCTCCACGGCGAGGCAAAACTCTCCCGAAAACGCATCGCTTTCACATATTTGATTGCACGTCTCCGTTTGCTCCCCCCGGGATATTTTTCGGACGTCGCCTTCGGGGGCGAGGGATGATTTTAACGAACAAATGTGAAGGGGAGGGTGGATCGCGAAAGGGCTCGAGACCACAACGAACATCAAACTTTGCCGAAGGCCACACCTGGAAAGCTTAAAAGTCGATCGCCCGACTGGCTCAGCATGTGCGCAACGAGTGATGCAACCGAGCTCACCCCCACCACTCTTGTGCAAGAGCCGCTTCCACTGTTAATTCACCATTTGTCAGTCTTCGATCGTTTGTTGTGCGAGTGGTTTCGCCGTAACATGTAAGCCCGGGGACGAGAAATGAAAAAGTCAAGTTGCTCGCGCGACGCGGTTTTCATCGTGGATGACCGAGTGATTTTTTCGCGTTCGACGCTGGAACCGGCGATGCCCCGACCGGTTGCGGAATAAATACATTCGGATTACGCCGCAAGGGGAAGAGAATTGATAAAATGGTTTTCGGAAGCGGAAGCAAGTTTCGCATAAGGAGGTAAGGTTCGGGGGCAGTCCCCCCCCGAAGATTTCGAGGGATGCGCCGCAACGGCGTCCGCGTGGTGTCACGTGCCTGTAACTGAGATTGAAAAATCGCTTCGGCAACTCTTCGTCTTAACCTTCTTGTCGGTTGTCCGCACGACCATCCTCTCCGAAGGCACGGCGGCGCAACGGCCGGGACTCCGACCGACTTTAAACTTGGCGAATGCGCAGGTTCCTCGTGCCGTCGACGGGGAACGAACGGACCTGTTGGCACCTCGTCCCGGCTCAGAAGACTCGCGGGAGCTTTCGGGAAACGAAATTTAATTTGTTCCGGGATTCGAAGATTGAGGTTAAATCTGCAGCCTCCGAGATTTACGTCTGGGCGGGGTCCTTCGTTCTTGCTTGAATCGACGGGGAAAGGGTTTCGAGAAGGTTGTCCGGCAGGTTTTGGGATTGAAAAAACCAAGTGCTTTTATACGAATGCGTTTTGGGACCTTCCAAATTGTTTTCCGCCGGTCGTCTTCCGAGTCGGTCCTGGTTCCGGAGGCACGGCCGACGTCTGACGCGAACGCCCTTCGTTTAAGTGCTCGATTCACCGCGTGCCTGACTTTTCGGCGCGGGTCGCTCCATTCCCTTGATGTTCGAGCGGTAGCCGAACGCGATAAAACGATTTGTTCCAAATTTCGAAAAGCGAGCTCCGATCGGCACTGCGACGATTGTCCCCGTCCGAGGGCGCCGGAATCGCGCGGCACCGGATCGATCGAAGATCGATTCGGCGTCTCCCCGACAACGCTTCGCTCGGCCTTCTTCCAAGGACGTTCGACCGCGGACAACTCGCGGCCGCCGGCACCCGCTCGGATGTTGATCCCCTTCACGGTTTGTTCCCCTTTGCCCGCGCGGTCTCTCGGCCGTGACGGCCGAGGTCGGTGCGTACGCGTCTTGATTCTCCGTTCCAGGCCGAGGGCATTTGCCGCGTCGGTTCGAGCGCTGGAGGCTCCACGCACGGAAATTGCGACTTACCGGCAAGGGAAGCGTCACAGACGGACGCGAGGTGATCTGCCGAGTGACCGGCCCGTCCGAGCCTTAAAATTTGGGTTGACCTGAATGTGCCTGAATGTGCTGAAAGAGAGCGCTTAAGCGTCTGACCTGACCGGAAAAAACCGGGCTCAAACGTTTTGCGCTCCTGTCAATCTCGGACCTCGTTAAAAACGGCAATTTTCTCTGGGGATCGACGATTTATACGCAACAAACCGTCCATTATCCAATACTTTACAATTCCGAAGATAAAATTATTGCCGGTACTTCCTCAAAAGTCGATTTTTATATTATTATCATTAGTTCTTCGTGTTTTCCGGCATTTAACTCCATTACATGTCTCCCTATACGTTTTTCTTAACATTCGCTCATTCCGCTTGTTAGTTTGTGGCTTAAAGAATAGCTTATTACCGTATTCCGCGTCATACGTGTCGCAGATAAAGAGCAGCGTTACTGTTGACGATTTACATAAATGAATAAAATAAATATAATTGATTTTCGGGCGCATTGCACGAGTCTGGCTTATTTTTTATCTTTATTTTCAAAAGTGGACGCTTTTAGGGTTTCGCAAACTGCAAATGCGGTTTGGTCCGCATGGCGTGTGCTCGGAGGGGACGAATGACGGACCTTTCATAACATTTGCTTGGGTTACCTCCGACAGAATGTGTGTCGCGCTGGATTTTCTGATTTTTGGTTTTCCTTGTTTCAGCTTACGTTAAATTTTTATCTCCTCACGCTGTTTCCAATGGCGTACCCTTTAGCGTTCTGTAAAGAATTCGTGTCGCCGAGCACCGTTTCACAGATTTGGCCATCGTTTAAACAATCATGTATTTCGACCCGAAAATACGTAGAAAATATGAAAGTTACGGTCACATCTTTTATCGCAGCTTTACCACGATGTTTTATTGTTATTATTGTTATTATTATTATTATTATTATTATTATTATTATTATTATTTTTATTATTACCATTACTGCCATTGTTAGTGATGCCTTCCGATCTTGATAGAAAGTTGGGACGTCGAGATTCCATCATTTATGTAACGAACACGAGACATAAGAGGATCCGGTGTCACAATTGTCAGATCAAGGTTGTATCGAGTTCTTTCTTCTTCCTGAATATTCTCTCGTTATTGTACGGGCATCGAATGCTTTTCGGCGGAGAATGTCTCTGGTAATTTGACGCTGAGCGGTCCGGTTTGAACCTGCATCGAGATGGAAACCTGAGGATGCGGGAATCGCTGCACGTCGTTTCCACGCAACTTCCCTTTTTCGCTCTGCCCTTTCCACGCACCCGCGTTGCACCTTCGGGTGACGGGAACTGAAGTCCGTCGCGGCCTCCGATATCCAGCAGTTCCAGATTATTCTCCCGCAGCCGCCGCCAGTCGACGATTTCGACCCGAGTCCGAGCCGCTGCACATTTCCGCGGCTTCTTGCCCCACTGAACTTGACTCCACTTTCACTTAATCCGATTTTTTAGTTCACCGCAGGCGGAAAAGTCATTCCGAAGGCAACGAGACCTGCAGTGCTTTTGTCGGAGGCCGTCTTCGCCCGCCGAGCGAAAAGAGCCATAAATTACAAATTTCGATAATTGATGCAGGTATTGTTCTCTCGGGGCGCCTGCGCCATCATTTTGTTTTCCTTTTTTTTTATCCCTCCCGGGCGACAAAAGCGGATTCCTCCTCCGCGGCTCAAACGCAACCTGATCCGGCACGTGTGAACATCGACTGTTCCAGCATGTGTTCGTTGTGTCATCGTTAACGCCGCGAATCCCGGGCCGGGCTAATGAACCGAGCGACAGTTTTCGATTCCGCACGAGGATGCAGATCGAATTGTGTTGACGCGGGTTCGAGTTCCAGTCATTTTGTTGCCCGGAGATTTTCGCGTCCAAATCTGGCATTTGCCTTCCTGCCCCGGAGGCCCGCATCAAATCCGATGGAAGCGAGGCACCGCGGCACGCCGAAAGTGGAAACCGAGTGCCCGTTTATGGAAAGATCAGGAGTCGCGCCGAAGCAGAATCGAAACCGGCCAAGATAATCGGCCATCAATCGATTTGTCCAGTTTTTACCGGTTAATGCATAAGCCAGTGAAATCTCGTACGGATAAAAGATTAATTATGGTCTTCTTCGCTTCAGCGTGAAATCCGCTTTTTGGCGACCGAATTTTGCCCAATGTCGAAAACAGCGCAAAATCGCGCTGAAAAGTCGTCGTGGAAAAATCGGCGATTTTTTTTTTTTTTTTTTACGCGATTTCGCAAAAGGTTGATCGGTGGACATGGAAAAGCGATTCGAATCGAGGCGCAAATATTTCACCTCCGTAAAAAGAAAAAATTTTATCCGTAAAATGTTCCAGAGCCTCCGCTCTGCTTCCATCCCATCCTCTTTTTCGTATGTTTGATTATATTTAATGGATGGATCACATCGAATGTAATTAGCACTTAAAACTTTAAAAGATTATAAACGAGGCGAAAATGTTCACATACTTCTTAAATGGTCCTCCCGGCGAGATTTCTCTCGCGGACGAGAATCTTGGATTTTCAGGTTTCTCGATTTTCACGGTCAAAAAGGTGCCTTTTTTTTCTTTTTCCCTTTCGCGTACCCTCTTTGTGCCCGAATTTAGGTCTGCCGCCACGGCGAGGAGCGGTGCGGGGCGTTTTGGGGGCGTAAGCAGCGGACGGAATCGGTTTCGCATTTGGATGTCGAATCGAGGAAGACTCAGTGGCGAGGACTGGTTTCGGTTACCCCGGGTGGTTCCTTCGTTTTCTGCGGTGAAAGTCGCCCGAGCGTGGGCAGGTTCGACGGACGAAACTCGGTTCTTCAATTTGGGAGTCGAAGCGGGGGCTTCTAATGTGTCGGACTGAGACGGCCGGCCCAAGATTGATCGTATTCCAATTGAAAACGGTGACTGGCATTTATCAACCGGTGGCCAATCGTCGAAATGTTAAGGCCCTCGAGGACATCATCCGATGATTGTGGTTTTCGGTCCTTGCATCACTGCATAATCACCGATTAAGAAGAAAGTTGGCGGACTTCTTCGGCCCCGAGATTTACCGCACGTACGCGTAATGCATTCCGCCTTTTGCATTCGGCTCGAAGGTTCTGCTCCCGAGTCTCTTGAAATTCGTGCGGACCCGTTCGCACGTCCCAAGGTGATCGGCCTCGTTATTTTCTGCCCGTTCGAGGCCTCCTCCGTCATCTTGCAATTTTCCGATACGATCCGATGCGAAAACGGCTTTCGGGAGGACATTCGAGCGCAGTGTTGCGTACGCCGAGATGAAAACACGAAGGGCCGAAGCGCAGCAGCAAAAGATTTTCAACGCGAATGCGTGTCGTTTAAAGCAAAGCTGAGGTGACTTTTCTTTTCGGTTCTCTGTTCCAGCCACCGGAAATTGTCCTCCAGCGGTGGTGTTTAGAGCATTTTGTTGGAACCGGAAGCAAACGAAATCTTTAGCGCGCGCATCCTTTGTTTCAAACGAATGGACCGATTGTGACTTCAGCGACGACGCGTTGAATGACCGGGACTTTGTATAAATGCCGGGGCTGCATTGCCGAACTCCGGCAGAAGCGGGTGATCGTAAATTCGCGTCGCTGTCCGATTTGCAGCCAGAAATAAGGCACGCGTTCCACATTCGTTGCGGATATCAAGTCGAAATGGTTTTCCTCCCCCGGAAGCTCAATCATATATTCTTTTTTGACTTCCGGGTACGGTTTCCTCCGTTCGACTAAAAGTGGCCGACATTCCGGGGAGCAGCGCCAACCTCTCGCCGCGTTCGTTGTTGCTCCTCTTGTGCATCGGGTTTCCGAACGCCGGTTGAGAAACCAGAATCGTGTTCGACCTACATACGTCGATTCACCGCATTATTTATATCCCGTCTCGGAAAACAAGGACGTTTTCAATTGGTTTGCACAGATCATTAAATTAATTTTTTTGTTGTTGATACGTTTTGAATATTAATAATGACAGTCGTGTCAGAAGCGGACAGAAGCGTGGCTAATAGATCGTGGCGGAAAAATTTACTCGGAAACGTGAGTTGTGAAGAAACCCCCCCCCCCTCCCCCGCTTGAAGCGCAGCCCTCCTTCTTCGCTCGCCTCTCCGGAATCGCTTCCCGCCGCGTCGATCTCGCCGATCAGTTTCCTATCTCGGAGGCATCGCTCGGAATTTTCGAAGCACGGGCGTCGGCTCCTCTCCTCTGCCATCAAGTTTCCCTGCTTTTGCGGGTGATCGCCGGCGCACCGGCGTTCGGCTCGGATCAATAACGGCAAAAGAGTGATCCCCCATTGATAATTAACGTTTTAATGGATTCCAGTGAGTCTCTTAAAGAACAACGACGGAGGGGGCTTCCGTACGGTGCAGTTGCCTTTTTTCTCCGTCCGCCCTTTCGTCTCTCTCTTCCGGTTGTTGGAAAAGCGGATATTCGGTCCCGCTCGCGAGGGTTGGGATGCGGACGCGGCCGCCTCCGCCGAATTACCGTAAATGCCAACGTGGCATTAGGGAAAACCGCCGAACGCCCAAGCCGGTGGCACCGCTCTCCGCCAGTGAAACATAAAATGATGACATTTGACATTTTGCGAGTGGCGCTGCATTAACACGATTCGCGAGCGTTTTTTTACTCTTTCGATTATAAAACCGACGAAAAGGTTAGTTTTTCAGGAGGAGATGTCGAGCGTCGCGACGTAATAAGGCGGATAACTCGGATGGTAAATCACCACACGTTCGAAACTCGGCGACAACCCAAAACACTGGAGTACACATCGTCGAGTCGCCCGGTCGAAGTTAACTTCTGAGGCGATCTTTTTCGTACCGGATTAAAGTTGTTTCTGTTAGTTGTACATAAATCTTACATTCTGTTTTTCTGGCTTAACCCGATGCATCTTGGACGGACCAAATGTTTTAACCCGACCTAATATTTAGCTTCTTAAATTTAGGTTGTTTAAAAAAAAAAAAAATCGAATATGTACCTTGACGATAATGAATTTCGATTTAATCGAGAGTCGATTACATCAGTCCGTAAGTTTTATTACCGCGGTCGAACGGCAGACGTTCGGTGCGCCGAGAGTTCGCCTGATGGGCTGCATCCAGACCTAAAATTTAACGCGAACCCCGCGAAACGAAACACATAATCGAAAGCTCGCGTAATTTTTTTTTTTTTTGGTTTTTTACGAAGTTGTCGGCATTGGATTTGAATCAAGTCTAAATTTATCTCGTCTCCTGAAAACTAACCTAACCTTAACCAAACGTACCGAGGTTCAAGCTGCACCTTGCGGGATCGTCCCACGTTTTTCAGATGCGAGAAGCGGTTTCCTCCGCTAAAACCTGGGATGCTGACCTTATGAGATTACCCTTGGAGCGTTTGCGTCTGCGGGCGAGATGTCGGTTGCGGGCGTATCGCCGCCGAGCGCCGCCAGTTCCGAATTTGCGTGTTGTGCCTTTGGTGATTCTGAGAGTCAAATTTACCCGTGGATTTTTAATTTATTAGGAATCTGAAAGTTTCACCGTGCGCTTGGCTCTGTTCTGGGTGAAATCGGAAAATAAAAAAGTTGCATCGGGAATGGTAAAAAGATTTGAGCGTCTATTTGGGGGGGGGGGGGAGGCCAACGATGTTCCGGTCACCGTCTTCTTAGCCTCTTAAGAATAATTTTATGGTCGTTCACTCGATGTTGGGAATTCATAAACGATCGCACATTCTTAAATGCGGAAAACTGGGAAGATGTTTAATGATCGTTAACGTTGGCGAGCGATTCACCGAGAGCCGGATATCACCCTGGCAGGAGGCCCGCTCAGGTGTAGTGTGCGATACCTGATGCAAAGCGCATAATCTTATAATTTCGCTTAAAAAAGTATTTTTTTTTTCCTTTTTAATTTTGCTTATTGAATAAAACTGATATTAAATTCGAATAGTTTGGATCCGACGAATCGTTGCAACAGCAATCGGAGTGTCAGAAAGTTGCACTGAAAAGGAATTTTTCGTTGGGTGTAGGATCTATTTTTGTACGTTCACTCGGTGCGACTTCTTGCGACCCAATCTAACCTAACTCATTATTTTTTGTAAGTTAAATACATAAAGCAAACGTGATTTTTATGTGCGGCGAACCGTCTAGATTCCCGTTTCCGCCTTTTTAAAGCAGTAAAATGATGGGATCCGACATAAGAACAACATGATGGATGTAAAAACCATCCGACTGTGAGATTAAATGAGAAACATGAATGCATTTTGGCGGCAAATGGATCCCGGTTTCCGTTACAACCGAATACGAAAATGTCGGAACTTCTCTACATAAAAGTGTGATTTTTCCATTTTTTTTTTTTCTCCTTAACGTCCACTCGTTTTTCTTTCAATCTTTCGAATAAAGGAAAAGATGCGGTTAAATGTTAATGAGAATTTCACCAGACTGACTGATCGTTTTATTAACCGCATGTGAAGCGGAGGAAGGAAAAAAAAGAAAAAGAGCGGCCGCTTGGCTCGAAGTGATCCGACGCTTTTTCCGATTTCAGAATTATTTCCTTTTCCAAAGGCAGAAACTTCACTTCGGGCCGCTCTCTCGGTCAGACTCGCTTCGGCGGGGACTCCAAAGCCGGCAGGCAGCGTCAGTGTTTAGCTTGTCGAGGGGTGATTTCGGCCACGTGACTCGAACGATTGCGCTAGGGCGGGGCAATCGCCTTCCGACCCGGGATGATTCCACGACGTTTCCGGTGCACGTGGCAGGGATTCTCGAAATCCAGCAACGTTTTCCCCGCTTCGTCGAAGGTCCGCCCGTGCAATTTTTAACTTTGGACGCAACTGGTCGGATCCCGTTTCGGCCTCGTTTGGTTTTCCGTTTGAGTCTCCTTCCCCCGACCGGTGTCTTCGACCGTAAATGTCGCGGTTGAACGGCGGAAAGTCCTCTGAGGTTTCTCGCAGTCCGCTTTGGAATCCGTCAGCGGTGGATTCACGCTGCTGCGTGAAATTCGGGCCGGCGAAGGCGGACGCTTTCGGAACTTTTTCCAACGATTCTGCCGACGATTTCGGATCTCTTTTCATCCGCGTTGACCACTTCACGTGCAGCTCCATCAATCTCGCATCCTTACTCGAAAAGATTTATTGCTCGGCGTCTTTTGGACTTGTCCTTTTGCTTTTCATCCAACTTACTTCGCTGTTTTATCTTCCTCGCATCCACTTTCGTACGTTTCACAATTTTTTTTTTTTTTTTTTTTTTTTTTACTGTGCAGCGAGATTTGATCGAAAATCGATTTCATTTTAATCATCTGTATATGGAATAATTTACTTCGGGAGATGAAAAGGAAAAAGTCGTAACAAGCGAAAGCGCCGCATTCGCAAAACCGGCCACCAGCGAACGTTAAGTAATGACCGAAGATTCTAATGAATCGCTTTATTCTGCAAAACGAGTCTCGTTATATGTGCAACCGTAAATTTTTGGATCCGATTTTTTCCTTTTTCCCTCCGCAAAATCGGGGATATTCGACCGTTTCGAATGCAAAAGATGAGAAGCAAAACAGTTGTCGATGGTTGTTCCTTCCCGCAGCAGCATTCACGAGCTCGCGTCGCTGGCGCCCCGTTCCCCGACGCGAGACAAGAGCGAGGATTCCGCTCGTCGTTCGTGCAATGAATTTTATTGACACGACGAACGTGTCAATGCTCCGAGTGCACGTCGGATGTTGGTTTTGTGCTTTTAAAATGGAAACCGTCGCCAGCGACTTCTTTCGCCAGCTTTATGATGCGAAAATCCTCAGCGAGGCGAAAGATGGTCTCAACAGAACCTGGCTGACAAGTGCGCAGGGGATCGCTTATTTTTCGCTGGTTAAGTTTAGATCCTTTGATAATTGTATTTCCGGTAGGAGACGGAAGTTCGCCCGTATTAGTTCATCGTAAGTGATCTTGTGAAATTCTCTCCCCGCAGACCTTTTCGCATTATTTCACTTCGCCCATTTTGGTGCTTCGCATTCGAGGAACCCCAAAAAAGTGAATCCTGCACGAATTACGTTTAGATGTTCGCGTACAGCGTACAAGCGATTAATCGGGGTCGGTCTCGGTGCTTTTCACTTCCGGTGCGTCGCTTCCGACATGCAGATCGGTCAGATCAAATTTTATGCGTCGTTCTGTGTTCCATCGATTCATCGGCATTTATCTTTTTAACGTTTTCTCGCCCGGTTTGTTGTGAAAATCAATCGCTCGGTTGCGCGTTCGAAAAAGAAACCTTGAGCTGCACGGCACACTTTTCGTGATTGCAACGGACATTGACCGAATCGACGTTTGGCCGCTTACGATAAATTCACGTAAATGGAAAAGCTGGAGCACTTAATGTTGGAAGCTTTGAACGTGTCTCATCTCTGTGGGAAAATGGTCAGAAGGTGCCAGCGTCTTGCACGAATTTTAACGCTCACTTTAGGACTGAATTAATCATTTCGAGCTTATTTTCGGATCTTAAACGGATCGCTTTTCTGCAATATAAAAATGTCCGTTTGCCCGATCGTCATTCAGCTATGATCTCTACGTGGCAGTTCCTGAAAGCCAAGATCCTTATACGGACGTTAAGTCAACGATAATTGCATTTTGCAAATGATCAAAATCATCGTCGACGTAAATACATGTAACCATATATATTTATTTTGCGAACATTTTTCGAGAAATTGATCCACATCGGACACTGAGAATTCGTACCTGGGACGGAGCGGAATGCGGAGCCACAACCAAAGTACGTAAATTCGTGACATTTCCAATAATATTTTTCGTGCATTTCGTGGCGATCAACGCCTGCATTTGGGGATTCGATTAAATGGGGCGTTTCAGGAAGTACTTTCACGGAGGAAGGAAACAGCACGAAACGGAAAAAGGATGGTGCGGGCTCGCGACTGTGCCGGAAGTCATGCTATAGGATTGGAAAGATGACGCATTGGTTCTGTTCCTTTTCCTTATCGCGAACGTTCCCGAAAAATGATCGTTGTAGAGAAAGAGAGAAAGCAGAAGAAAGCGGGAAGCAGTGATTTCTTCTGCAACCATTACAAATGATATTCGCAATGGTATTTGGCAGCATCCGTACGTTTTAAACAATGGAAGTATTAATGGTATCGTACACTGACGCGATCATATTCGGGCGCTGCCCCTGCGGGTGACGCTGCTCTCTTCCTCGTTATTTGAATAGCCAATTAAACAGAAGATCCGGTGTGATGATTAATAAATTGTCGTAACGGCGGAAACTCGTGGGGGGATAACGGCCGCACGGGCAAGTTTTGGAGGAGGACTCCGAAACAGGAGGAAGACCGTACGACCGGAAACATTTAATGTTGTTCGGATGCAGCACGATGCATGACGACTCCCGAGGGCACGTCAGTCGATGGGATCACTGCAAGATGCAAAGCGCTTGAAATAAGCCCCTGCTGGAGGTTTGGAAGTTGGTGTAGAGCGGAGACTGCTGACTTTGATTACGTCACACCTTCCGAGTGCGGTTCGCGGGAGTGAAAACCCGGAACCGTAATTTCCGAATTCGTAGCCGGGAACGGAGTTGCTTCCAGCGCGCACAACTTTATCAATCACGACAATTAGCAGAAAATGGATTTAAAATGTTGCCACTTACACCATGGTACGCCGCAATCAGTCGGCATCAATAAAAGCGTAATTTCCCTTCCAACTGTGCCAACCTAACGGCGAGCCATTTTCTTTCCGCAAGGTGCTCGGCCAAGCGACCAAAACCCCGCGTGATTTTCTTGCATTTTTCAGTTTGACCATCTCCGGGGCGGCACATTCTCGCTGACGAGAATGCTGACGTTTCGAGCACCCATACCCGCGCTTGATGTCGGCGTTTCATCATCCTTGAGCCGGATCCGTGGTCTGCGGATCGGGAACCCGAGGAGCTTGGGATCGGACAGTCGTCAGTTTTGTCCTCCTTCACAGTCACACTGAACGTGGGATTACTCTCGGGTATTTTTCGCGTCACATTCTCTCTTCGCGGCTCGGTTTGTGGACTTCGAGAAGCGGCCGCGAGACGAGTTGGCCAACTCAAATTTTTCGATTTCCCTTCGACCGTTAGCAAATGAAACCCGCGAGGAAGTTGACGTTGATTGTCGGAACGATTCCAATCGTCCGTTTTCTCGTGCTGCTGTCGCTAATGAAGGTAGACGTCGCTTGGGTGTGAATCGCACTCTTTAAAACTGTAATTTCCACGGTGCGAAGAAAGCATGTCCCGAAGTGTTTGAACTTTAAATTCATGCATGAACATTATATTATCATATAATGCTCCCGTGTTATACATGCAATCGTTTTTAATGTAGGCGACCCACTGCTCTGCTATTTGCAAAAAAAAAAAAACTTGTCTTTTATCTTCTGCTATTTACATCAAATCTTGCAATAATTTTTGATCATTCCTTCCGTCCGCAAATTAAATTGCAGCGTGAGCGTTACACAATGTATTTTCTTTTATTTCATCTGCGAAGAAAACCATAAAGAAAAAGACGATGGAAATTCCATTGAATAAACGGAAAACGATATTAATATCCATTAGGGAAATTGGGATTCCGTGCTTCTAAATCTTTTCCAGTTTCAATATCCGACTGTTGCTTTTTGACTGTTCGCTTCTTACCTATTGAATTCGGAATTAATTGCCGAACTGAATCGGCTGCAAAATGGCGGAGGATCGAAGTTGATGATTCGGCGACGGGTTCAAAATCCTGACAGACTAATCAAGTGCAATTAACATTTTTTAACCATGGGCAGTCAGTCTTGCTCGGGGGGGGGGGTCGTCAACAGTTTCGATTCGTTTTAAAGGCGCGGGAAGGGGTAGAAGACTGGTCG
>JAOWBB010006697.1:0-19772 GCA_028565995.1 Ricinus marginatus
TTCGCCTTGTTTCTTCCTTCTTTTGTCTCTTGTTTCTTTGTCGTTTTCCATAAACTTCGTTATATCCGGCCTTTCATGATAAAATAATAAAGATGTGTATATTATATATATTTATATATATATGTTTATATATATTTATATACACGTATATGGGATAGCTCACAAATTTCGTAATATATTATTAGATAATAAGCCCACTCCATAAAATTTTATAAAAATGACCCATAGATATGAAATTTTTATATTTTTCATTTAATTTGCATTACAAAACTTTAATGCCCCAGAAGAAAAAATTTCCCAGTCACGCGAAATTGTACTTCGGTTGGTAATTTTAAACATTTTTTTCTCTTGACAACAGCTATTAAAGATTTCCTGCAGCAAGAAACTCCATAATCGGTAGTCAACCGAAGGAGGAAAGAGCGGTCGAAAACGTGAAAAATCCTTTATCCATGGCCGTGTGATAATAAGCTGCATCGCGTCACTGAGGTTAAATATGAAAAGCCCATTTGAAAAGGAAATTGATTTCTTTAATATTTAAAATATCATCAATTTCGGTTGTTGTCTAAAAATGCAAAAATCTTCGAGGCAGAGTTGAAAAAGTCAAGAACATTTTCCCCGTTTGGCCGAGTTTAAAGCTGCAAATGGAAAATGTGAATATCTTAATTAATTTAAAAAAAAACAGTAATATATAGTGGCTTTGACGAGAAAGAAAACAGGATTAACGACAGCTGAAGCACGTTTTTATGCCATTAGAAACCGCGGCTGCAGGAAATTATGACCGATTTTCAATATACATAACCGGAGCAATACAACGCCAGCAAGAAATGAAGTTATTTTTATTTGTAAATAGAAAAATTCGATTGTTCCCAATCTTCTGTTCGATCATTTAATGAGCAAAAGAAAGACAGTATTATTTTTATGAAAGTAACAAATTGTATAACAGCAAACAACATAAAACCAAAGCTCTTGTGCCATCCTGGATCGATTCGTTCGCAAACGGTGATTCTTTTCCTTACCTCCGAGCATCATACAGTCGATTTTCGCGAATCAGTTTTCACGCATCTCGTTTTGCAGAGCAATTACATAGCACCTTTTTATGTATCGCGACAACTTATTCTAAAGCGATCACTTTCCGTCCCAATGCAAATGTGTTCGGCCGGTCTAATCCGCTGCAAATACCGCGATGGAGGATGAAACTTTCTCAGTCACTGGCCAAATGATTTGCGTGCTCGCTTTTCATCCTTGCTGCCGCATTGGCAGCATCCCAACTGTGCTTCATCTGGCTCATTTAACCGGCCCTGCTGAAACGCTGAGATGTCTATAATGCATTCCATCAGCACACGATTTTATTTACGTTTAGAACCGAAAAATGTTAATCTTTTTCCGACCAAAATACGTGGTTAAAATGCATTCTCAAGGAATTTTGATGAGTTGTTGTACAGCTTGATGTGTGCCCAACCCCATTTACCGCTCCGTGTTTCAGCGGGACAGCCGCTGCATTATACGTTTCACGTATTTTGCTTTTGACCGGTAAAAACTGTTAATTGTCAAATAAATAAGCCGAATTTATACCTTACTAAAGCCGGCCTAAGATAGCATCAGCATTTCCCGATGCAAGGAAATTAAAGCCGTTTTCTTCAGTTTAAAGATACAGAATAAAAATAAAACTTTTGAAAATCTGAACCCAGCATCCGAAACAGGGGTTATAGTCGATCTTATAGATCCTCTTTAAACCGATCTAGTAGAGTCGATCTATAAATCCTCTTTTAAGGTTTTTTAAAAAAAAAACCTTCCGTGTAGCAAAACAATAAAAATTTTTTAAATTTTCCTCTAAGTTAACTGAATTTGATTTTATAGCTCAAAAAGCCATATTGCGAACGCCTCTGGTTCTCTCAATAGCTGCGCTGAATTAAAGGTTTAGAGGATTCTTTAAGGTTACATAAGTTTTTATCCTGCAAGCATTTAAATTGCAATAATTGTAGCTGTACATAATTCGATAAAATCGTTAGATTTATGAAATTCATTGATGATAACGTGGATATTATATTGTGATCATATAAATATTGTTTCTGGGTTATATGATTCTCAATGATAATTAATAACTGAAGCAGCTGTTTTTAATAATATTTCAAGTCGGCTAGTTTATTTTGAACGAAAATCAAACTTATCAGTGTTTTACAACATATTCGCGGTCGATGAAAATTTTTATTTTTGTTAAACTTGCAACAGTTATAGTGCGAACGGCATTAGCAGCAATGATTTCGGTAATTCATATTCGAGCAAATTACATGAATAATAAAATAACTGAAAACAATAAAAACCTTATTCTCCATTTTGATCGCAGTTCGCGAAAGATCTGTCAGCAGTTTCAAAGTTTCATAATGGATCATAATAAAAGAAAAAATTTTATTCACATCTGCAATATTTGCCAGGTTGTGTCGTTACAATATAAAAAAAAAAAAAAAAAATTAAAAACGACGAAAACTTAATGTTTTATATTTTGAAACTCATGATGAGACTTCGCGTTGACGATTAATCGACGACTATAACTTTATTTCAGTAAGAATAAGCAGAAATTAATTAAACTTAATTTCCTCTTATTGACAAATTACTGAAAGATCCCGAACCGAATTTATTTTATAAACGAGAAAATCAATAGGAGATTCCTCCATCAATGGCACAATTAAACCCTTTCATGTCTTTATATTCTAAAAGGATATTCCATTTCAGTCTCTGAAATGTCAGTAAACTCATTTCTTCAGTATTAACCTTCTCTTTCATAAAGACTAATCATACGTACAAGATAATAAAAGTGTTAGATCTGAAACAATACCTTTTTCACTCCAGGTTTCTTTACTTTATTTGAAAGGGGTTAATTTTTTTATTTTTAGTTTGGATCTTTCTGTTAATATATTGAATTTTGAATTTAATATAAATTAAATCAATTTGTGAATTGAAATCACATAATATTTTAAATAACTTCAATATTGCAGTACTTTAAACTCTTCCTTATCAAATGTAGCTTTAAAAATGTGAGGATAACTTGTTCGAATGAATGAAATTAATTTTTATTCCTTGTTCAAATTATGAAACTATTTGAAGTATTTGCCGAAAGGATTCCGGAAATATTTTGATTTCAAAATGTAGGAAACTGAACATCAAGTTATTTTTTACTTTGTCAGAAACATTTTAATTTATAATATTTCCTAAAAGCTAAAATTGGTAATATAAAATTATATAAAAAATAAGTTAATAGTTAAAAATAAAAAAATCCGAAAATAAAATTTTAGAGGAAATTAACTAAGGATTATTTGTTTGCGTAAAAAGTATCTGTAATAACAATTTACATAAGCATATTAATTGCAAATGCAATACATATGTATATGTCCATGTAATCGATTTATGTTTAAAATTTACTAAATTCTTCAATTTATATGGTTTCAGTTGGTATGGTATAAAACTATCATTAATTATATAAATCGTATATATATTTATGTTAATATATAAAATTTTCTTTGAAAGCTCCCATTTAATATTGAAATAACAAAGTCAATCACATTGACTTTGTTTTTAATAACTTTACTGTTATACCATATTGAATACTATATTGAATCGACACATTTAGTTTTAAAAGAATTCTCTGTATGTACAATCATACATATATACTTATATTTTTACTTAAATTTAGGCAAATAAAAAGTTCTAAATCCATTTTAATGTATCACGTAAGAGTTTGATTGTTTTATATTATGATCTATATAAATACTACGAGTCGAAAATGTCAAGATTAACATTACATATTTTTAAAAAAAACCATTGTCATTAAAAAAAAATGATTCTCTTTTAAACAATTATGGTTAAGCGAATTGAATAATTTATGTAGTTTTAATGATTGGAGGCAACAAAAAGAACCAAAAAAATTAGAGCGAAATCCGGATAAAATTAAAATGATTAAAAGGCAATAAATAGACATTCAATGAGCTAAAAGCACAATCTTAATCGAGTACCAATTCAAAACTGGTGACATAGGCATTAAATTTTTAGACCGCGTTTGATATTTTGAAAATTTTAGACCTCTTTCTCCGAATGAACAAGTTAAGGCATTCATATTTAAGTTTATTGATTATAAATTTATTTTGATTTTACAGAGTGTTCAGCATTTCAGTTTTCGGAGTTCAACGTCGATTCTTAATATTGGACGTCAAGCTTTTAGTTCGTCAGTCGTCAAGTTTTGATTGTCTCACCAAGTCAAATGTTAAAATAAAAATTTATCGTATCCCTGTAAAATAACAAACCTTCTGAAATCCCATTCAATTATTGAAATTGTCCTGAAAGGGATTTCTTCTGTCCCTCCCGAAATTTTGACAATTAAAAAATTAGTTTGCCATGATCATTTTAAGGGATCTTTTGAAAATGATTAAAAACCTTTCGCTTTTGTCGTAAGCGAACTCGCATAATGATTAATTTCAGGTTCAAAAATCAAAACGCTAAACAGATAGCTTTGTCGTGATTGCAAATTTACGAAAGAATCGGTTTAGATTAGATTGAATAAAATATTTTCAGATGTTCGTGTTCGTATTCTGTTCGTTCCATGCTATTTTGTCTCTGATTTATCATTCTGTCATTTAAATTAGATGAACGATCGAGTGGTACGGGAATATTATCGGGCGTATAAATTTTTATTTCTTTCATTGCAGAGTTAAGGTAATACATGATATTTTTGTAAATAAAATGTGTGATTATGGAGAAATATCGCTGCGTTTTTTCGGAAAAACCATTCGAACCAAAAGCATGCGGGAGTCACATCCTCGCCGAAACAAGTTAAAATACCGATTTTGGTTAATTTAAAACAAAATGCTTTAAAATGTACTTTTCTAAATCGAAAGGGTTTTGCAGCACTCAAGACCGCTTAGAAATAAAACAAAATATTTTCCATGTCCATATATTGCTTTCAGGCGTGTGCTGCTCTTCGGCTGGAGGCGCAAGCCGTTCCTCTGCCTTTCGCAGCAGGAGCCTGCGAACGCGATGCAGTCGTCAACTGCCAAAGGGCGAGAGCGAAAATGGAAGAAAAAGGAATTTCCCTACCTTTGTCAGTTGGGGAGCCCGGGAGCTCCTGGCCGTGCACGCGGAGGCGCTGCAACCCGACTGATCGCCGTTCGCCGTGTCGCTCCGCACCGCGTACTTGCGAAAATGGTTCGCTCCGAGGGGAGGTCTCCTCTGACGTGAGACGCCGGAAATTTGCGAAAAAAGCTGATTCGGCTCCAAACTTAAACTGACGGCCGACAGCGAGAAGGGTTCTGCGAGAGCGCACCTTCGATTCGGATTTCACGCAGACCGATTCCTCCGCGCTATGATCCGGGGATACGAAAATTATTTTTGAAAGCGGGCGAAGAGGTTTCCTGTCGAGCGCTGCACAAAATGAAAAAGTCAAAGGGAAATTTTTTTTTTCCTCCCGCGAATTGCTGCGAAACGCGGCTCCCGAACGCTTCTTCCGACCGTTCGTATCGATTTGTTTGCCCTCTTGCCCCAATCAATACCAGCCTGAGAGCAGGCCGACGTATGGAGCTCCGCATCGGTAACCGATTTTCCGGAAGAACCCCATTACGGAAAATCGGAGCACCGAATTCATAATGGCAAATCCGTCAACCGATCGTGGCCCGTGCTGGCTTCATCTGAACCGGAGGCGAAAGAATTTTCGAATTTCGTAAATTTAGAATCCGGAAAAATTTATCATCTTCGTGTACATCGTTCAAAACGAATAACCTCATCTCACCTCAGAAAAAATTTCTGTTGCGGGTGCTAAGCATTTTAGTTAACCGAACCTTTCGGTCCGAAACCTTCTTTGGTCGAAACTTTATGCGTGACCTGATATTTTTGGGAAAATTCGTGATTTTCGTTGGCGCGCCAGCAAAATATAGTTATTTTCAAATTCTTAGCTCCCTTGGTGGAGTTAGAAACGAAATGAAACATCAAATCCATCCAGACGGTTGTAATCCAGATTGGACCGAAGCTTTAATAGATGTTTGAGTAAATTTAATGGTTTCCTCCAGAAGGAGAAAACTTTAATATTAAATTATCAAAAGGGAAAAACCATTTTCGAATAAGCTTTGGGATTTTTTTTATTTCTTTTCTTATATTAAAGATTCATTGATTTGGCACTGCAGAATGGTGTTTTATTCAAAATATAATTGGATTATATCAGGCCCCGGTAAATTATTTAAAAAAACTTTACTCCATTCCTAAGATTCATGTTCTGGGAAACATGTCCATGCACCAAGGTAAGTGTTTTGTCAATTGATAGATTCTATATGGTTTCGTTCTGTTATTCTCGTAGATTAGTTTCTGACATATAAACAAAAGACCGTAATCATAAAAAGCGTGAAACTCCTTATTTTACGATCTCAAACCAAATGGCGGGTAAAAAGAGGCAGGGTATCTCGGGTTTGAAGGATGTGACGGGAGGAACGAAGCGAAATGACAGATATTCCACATCAAAATTCTACTTCGAACCTGTTTCAATAGATTTGGAAAATGTACAAAGCGTTATTTATATGCTGAGAAGTCCAGAAGACAACGTCGTTCTGAGGGTAATTAGAGTTTTCTTCCTTGATAAAATGGTTTAATAATAAGATGGAACCAAACTGATTTAGTCATGACAGTATACCGATGTAAGAGGAAAAAGAATTCATTATTATGGGAAAGATTATGCTTTTGGAAAAAATCTAGAACCGAAACTTACTTCCATTTACCTTTCAGAAATGTTTGAAATTTAATTTTTTTTTTTCTTTGCAAAGAAATTATCAATTATATCAAAAACCAATTAAGTCTCTTCCAGAGGATTGTGCTCGACAATTAAAGACAAAAACTGACACCAATGCCGGTATTTGTTTGCTTATATGTTTCAATCTGGAAATTAATGCGGCGTCAACTCTTAAATTTTTAATTTCCATCCGAATCTAATATAAAACATCAAATAAGATTGACAAGATTAACGCAGCAGAAATTTCGGTGGAAATTCTTTTTTTTCAGGCAATTGTGGCTCTGGAAAAATACGGGAAAAAAGCGATGATAAATTTGGAGGAGATGACATCGCTGGGCATCTTTGATTATGTCATGCCCATCGTCCGTCACAGCAATAGCCTGATAAGAAGGTTCGGAAATAAGCTGATAGGGATGCTGTGCGCCCTGGAGAAATTTCGGCTGCAACTGCTGGAAGATGGGGCGGCCGTAGACATGATATTTTCCATTTTGATGGAAGTACGAAGATTTTCGTCCGTTTCCATGGAAAGGAAACTTTACTTTAGCCGCAGGCTAATTAAACTTTCAGTTATTTACGGGCAAAGTAACTGAAAGTTAGATGAAATACACTTGCTAACTGCAGTTTAAATGCTCAGGAAGAAGATGTTGTCATGCAGGAGTTCTCGTCTCTGGCTTTGGCTTACTTGAGCTCAGAATGCTTTGCAAGAGCAAAAATTCTTCAAATAAAAGAATGCGCGGATGTCCTGTTTATGAGACTGACGTCGACAGATCCTGATGTGCAAAAGAACTGTTTGGACGTGAGTAAATTTATCAAACTCTTTACCACGGAGCGGTTCACCATTACCAGATTCAGACTGCGATGTTTTTTTGCAGATAATGAAAAACTTGCTGAACGAAATAGACGGCATAAAATACTTCACTTGCTCTAATTACTTTAGCATGAAACCGATTCTAGACCTGATAAACTCCAGTTATCCGATCATACAGCAAGCTTCGCTTCAGGTTATTCAACAGGTCTGACCATTTCCAATTTTTTTTTCATTGAATATGGCCAAAAATATATTAGATTAAGAGACCGAAACGGAGGGAAACCAAAATTATATGCATTATTCATAAAGTTTATGGCGTGGTCTACAGACGAAAAGGTTCTCTGTGCCATTAGAGATGTTTCGGGTATCGAAACAATCATTAACGTCATAGAAAATCCAGTGTGGCTGGATCTGCATCCCTTGGCACTGGAAATAGTACTAAAATTCACCGAAAATCCGAAAATAGTGGAATACCTTCAGAAAGCCGGCTGCCTTCAGAGTATAGTTAAGTTGCTGGAAACGAGCCTGGATATTGAATATTGTGAAAAGCTATTGGGCGCCTTGGCGAGAGTATCTCAAACGGAAAGTGGAAGAAAAGTAAGGTTTAACTTTTGGATGCATTTACTTTTTTCAATGAAATCAAGTATTATCAGTCAAAGATATATAAATTATTGAAAAAAGTTATAATTCTTTCTTAATATATTAAAATGAACTTACACATAGCATTATTTATAAATATTTTTCTAATGTAAAAAATATTTATATGCATAAATCATATATTTGGAATGATTTTAGTTTTTATAAATGTAAGGGATTCAGTGAAATCTATTTTTGAAAGAAACTCGAATAATTTATCCAGATACTACACGCAAATGGGATGAATCAAATTTTTATGGACTATCTGCAGAAGGAAGCAAGCAGAATCCAAGAGCCAGTTTGTCTAGGAATTGGTAACATGGCACAGTATCCGCCGGCATTGGAAACAATAATGTCAATTAATCCTATTATTTGCCTTTTAGGTATGAGAAATCACAATCTCACAACATATCAGAACTTGAAAAGTAGACAGTGACATACGAAAATTAAGTCTTCTTGTCTTCTATGCTTCGTTCCACTTTAGAATAATTTGAACCGTACTTATTAATAATTTGCAAAAGAAACTTTACCCCCGATATTCCGGAATCAATATCGAAATATTGCTGTTTAGACAGGATTTTTAAAGACGACAAAAGGAAGAGAAACCATAAAAAGATAATTTTTTTTTATAATTGACAGATATTTTAACTAACTCCTCTAAAGAACCAAAACTGCGTGAAATGGCATCTTATGCTCTTAACGTACTCTCACACAAAGACAGCAGGGTTGGGGACGACCTACTCTGTGAATCACGATTAGAGCGACTTTTACCTTTGCTGAAGGACACCAGGAACCTTTCTGTAGAAACACATCTAAATATATTGCTTATATTTACGGGTATATCGAGCAGTGAAAGAAACAGGCTCATCATTATAAATGAAAATCTGATAAAAACAATTATGGATTTAATTCAAGTAAATGCTTTCTAAATTTCATTTTTGCTCCTAACCAGTGGCCGCTCTTCGTTAGGGAATTGTTTCGTTTTAGAACATTGACGAACATCATTTGAAACCTGCATCAATTCAGATTGGAGCAATGGAGTGCCTTTCTAATTTAGTGATTGAAGAAAGCGCTAGAACATTGGTACAAGAATTGGATGGTGCGCAAAAAATGTTGGGATGTCTTAAGAACAGATACAGCTCTGTGAGGTTTGACACATTTTTACCTTTTATGACATATCTATTATTGCTCTTATTTACAGCGGTGGTTTTCGCTTTGCAGGCAATGGGCAGCTTTGTTGATAATACAATTATCGCAGAATATAAACTTTGTGAAAACATTCATTCGTCTGAATGGATTGAAATGGTAGGAAATGGCTTCTTTAAATTCCATAAAGCCAGATAAAAAGCCGTGACATTTGAAGCGTTGCCATAATCTACATTAGTAATTTTCATTATTAATTCAGCCATTAATAATATCTGAAAGCTCTGCAATTTATTCTTTAAAATATGAATAATTTTTGAGATTCACATTTGTTAACTTTAGCCGATAATCCCTTAGTATTCCTATAGCGGAATTAATGAAATCACTGTTGCAGGCTAATTGATCAAAAAGAGATGAGATATTCTGTATCCAGCTGGGAGTCAGCAATCGAAGCTATATTCAGTGCTTATTTGCCTGCTAAATTTGCTTTCACAGGTCAGTCATTATACATAATATCGCCGTTAGACAAGACGAATATATCTAGTTATTATGATCGTAGTTTTTATTCGAAGGAATTTCTAAACTTCAGGCAGATTAGATCTACACGATTTGACACAAGAGGGTTTCTACATTTTGCGACACCAAAATAAATTATTTTTCATCCTCTGCGATTTGCTGGAAATTCGTGCATCTCCTGCATATCCTGTGTACGTGGCAAATTTCGAAACTTCAATAAGTTGCCCCAGCAAAGAGGCTCTTGCTTCTAAGGGTAAAGGAGTCAAAAAACAAGGTGAATCCTCACTAACTATAAAAATGTAACCGGTGATAGGGTTCTTCAGGCTCACTGCAGCTCTCTTTCAGCTGTAAAAAAGAATTCCGAAGAAAAAGATCATCATGCATCCATGGTTAAGACAATGATAGAGGATGCAAGCTGGGATAATTTTTTACCCTCCCACGATTCCTTTGAAAGAATATCCAGCAGCGAAATCAGAACTATAGAACTGGAGAATTATGCGTCCTGTCCATATGATCCGCACCTTCCTCAATATCTGGAAAGACTCAGGTGCAAACTTGCTAAACAAACCGAGGACAAGTGAGTTTGCAATTTAGTAAATTTAAAGTCAATTCTTCTTGAAAGTTTGGATATTAAACTTCATTCATACGTACGTAGCATCAATCGCTTCAGTATATCTTTAAGACTTTATTGAAGACAGAATATTTCCGGATTTGAAGTCTACAAATAAAATGAATAAATTACAAGATATAATATGTTCTGAATTAGATGAGCAGACACTAAATTCAGATTCCTTATATATTCAAAGCAAAGAGTCTGTAACGATGTTTAATTTTAGTTTTAGAGATCCACGTTGGTTGGGAATTCATCCTAGACTAATTCGTCAGAGAGCTCAAATATTGGCCCGTTTCGTTGCAGATGAAATGTCTGGTTCAGATCCAGATCCCGTCTGCAAGGATCACTTTTTGAACACACACCTCAACGACATAAGGGTTTGTGCTATTATTATCATTTAACTCATTAAATTTATTGAATTATGTGAAAACGATCACGAAAAGCGGCAAATTGTGGGTGAACATTATTTTCATATTATTATTACGTGGTTTCTTCTGATTTTTCTCCACCGTGGTGACTGCCATTGGGAATTTCTATAACGTTGCATCAAAACTAACTTTACGACACCCCAAGCGTCTCACTGTGCGTAATAATACTTTTCATAATAAGAAATTATTTTATCCATATTCAGTACGAATTAGGAACGAACATAATACCTTTGGGTCACATCAAATACGGATCCTACATAGAAAGAGCTTTGTTATTTAAAATTCTGGCTGATAGGATAGGGCTACCTTGTGCTTTGGTGCGCGGAACGTACGGAAGAGCCTGGGTGGAAATCGCCATTCCCCGCATCAACATCACCGTGAGTGTGAATTTGAAAAATGGAATATCGTTTTACAAAATATTTCACACTAAAGCATCGTACTTTTAGGAAGAAATGGAGGCAAAGGAAACGCAGACTTCTTTTTCAGTGACTTCTCCATCGATTTATTCCCTGTTCACTGACGAAGAGAGCGTCTCCTGCGAAGAGGAACACAAGAACGAGAATCGAAATATCTGCGAACTGCCATGTTACAAAAGCAGGGCGAAAACGGAAAAATTCTCGTATCCGCCTCTCAAAATCTGTTTTTCCAATGCCTTTCCATCGAAATTGCTGAAACCAAACGCTATCGTCGATCTTATCCGGGAACCCGGGAGAATAATCCCCATAGACTCGTACGAGGCTGATGAATACAGAGGAAGCTTCCTCTGCTTGAATGGGAAGAAGCATATGAAGTGCAAATAATTGTGCAAATATGAAGTGCATAGAAAAATGATTTATCACGCACTGAAATACTTTGTTGTCGAATTATAGTTAAATATTGCACTCGTAAACTATTTGTAATTATCTACCTTCCATCAGTTCCTTTCATTAAAAAAGGGTGGACGATGATATTTATAACAAGTCTATTCAGATGCAGAATTTTTGTACGACTTCAATTCAGCTATATTTTTTTTTTTTTTTGGCTGAGAGAAAATAAAGGATGCTACAATCTCACAGATTTGCATTAAAGAAAAATTATTTTATTGAACGAAAAATATAGAAGTTATACATTTTAATTTATTTTCCTTGTTTTTTCTCATCGAAGCATGAATAAACATATTGAAATTCTATCTGACATGTTTCTATATCTAAATGAGACAGAGGTTGCTTTAAAATGCCATCAGATTTTGAAAACATTATGTGTAATAATTATATATACATATATATATTTCTTTAAATCTTTTCGATAAATTTTCGCACGGAAAGGGTCTAATTTTGGGGCGACGGGTTGTTTGTATTATTCGTATTCGGATATGCAAATTGAATTTTCTCCTGAAACCAATCTGGCGTGTTGCGACCTTTGGGCGGTATGAACCTTCTCTTGAATACCGTGCTCTTGCTGCTTCTCGAAGACCTGGGACTCTGCGCAGCCGAGGAAGAACCCAAAGACATCAAACATGTCGGGTCTCTCTGTATTCTTGCTTTGATTATTCTTTCCGGATCCGAAACGTCAATACCTGCGTACAACCAGCGGTTAATCGATCGAGAGAATTCAAAATAAATTTGTGAAAGGCAAATGATGTAAACGAATATACACTGATGTACTTATAATGCAAAATATTTCACTGCTTTTTACAATCTGATTAATTTTTGTACATTATTTAATATTTATACTTAATAAAGGCTAATATTAAGTGAATATTTATGAAATAAAATAGCAGAAATTAATAATTCAATCCATGTTGATGTCTTTGCCTCGGTATAACTCTTTTCCCAATATACGTATGAAAAATTGTTCAAGTAAAAATCAGACCTTTCTCCTTCATATTTCTTGTCACTGGCAGGGGTTTCGAAAATTTGATAGGCTCCAGTTCGTACAAATCCAGGGCTAAGTGAGGTGCACACTGCTCCACCAGCATTTTCATCTGCTCCTGCTTAATGCTGTATTGAGTTCTCTTCGAATTCATGTTTTTTAAAGGAGATTTGACTGGATCCAGATTGAAAATTTTATACTTTTTCTTGCTTTTTGCCGGTCGGGATTCTTTTGTTGACGAAAAATCAGATGAAAGATCCGTCCTAAAAATAATTTAGCTAAATAAAGTGCGCTGTTTATGTAAATAAATAAAGAGGCGTGAGACTTATGGTGGTCTTTTTAATTTCCTTGTCTTTAGATAACTATTTTTTAAAAAATTCGAATTTATTTACAAATACAGTAAATTTTTAATTTGGTTTTTGATTTTACGCAATGCCAAAACAAATTTAAGGTAGAATCTGATTGCGTCCCTGAAACGGATAATTTTTCAGGCCATTTATTCAAGTACATAAATAAGAAGGTGAATTGGATGTGCATTTTGTGGATTATGCACCGGAGGAATGTCCCGTCTCACTTTAGGGAGCTCATTCTGAGGAAAATGTTCGAAGTGCCGGGCCGCAGTAAAAGCCTTCCGTGAAAAGATTCAGATCAAATTTTAATTTCTTCTACGCACAGTTCATCTTATTTGCAACTCCTGATATGATCCCATTCTTTAACTGGGGAACTTTAATCAAGACCGAACGGAGATTAAAAACCGTATGCGAAAGGAAATGGTGTAGTGTAGACACTGAAATGGTGAAGAAAAAACTACGGACAATTAAAAACAGAAAAAGGTGCGGGAGCAATAAAAGAACGGAATGAAAGCATTTCTTGCAAAAGACAAAATCTGAACGTGGTGGCCATAGAAGTGTACGGTCCTAAGAAGAGAACAACAAGGAGGATACATCTACGCTTTTAATGGGTTTTCCGGACGTTTTGTCTTCTACGAAAAAATAAATCTGTATTTTCAGATATATTATCGTGAAAATCATTAAAATAAGACGGATTGCACGAAATATCTCTTCACATTTTGTGAAATATCGCTGGGTATTGTGATGGGAAAAGCTTTAAAGTTTATACCGAAACAGCATCAGCACCTAACCATGCAATCTTCTTCTTGTTTAAATTGCGGGACTTTGTGATTAAAATTAAATATTAATTGGGAAATTAGTTTCCCCCGGCGCACTCGTCGGGGGAAGCTACTCTAATTTTGGACTGTTTCATCAGATTGAAGTTTGCTACCCCATACAGAGAGGTCTAGTGAATCAATGGACGTGCGCATTCCAAAATAGTTCTTAAGCGTCCACCAGAGGGAAGGTTTGACTTGGTACCGATTGCCTCAATATTGGATCAGCATATACGTTTGTTTTAATTCATTTTGGATTTATGACTGTGTATCCTTAATTGCGTCGGTGTACTACTTGTCGAGTAATATACCTCAGAGGTTTATTACTTCACCAACTGCAATGATAAAGGTAGCAACAGTATGTCAATCGAAAACGCTGCCTGATGGCCGGGGCAATGTGAAGGCGAGAGAGCGGGGCCGGAGTGGTGCAGAAATGGCCATGCCAGACGGCAAAAGTGGGCCGGCTTCGAACAGCAAGGAGATGAAGACCGCACGAAAAAATAAAATTTCGGTCGGGGCGACCCCAGAGCCATCGCAGCAAAGCTTAGCGCCGCCCTAACAGCATTATTTTCCCTCTTGTTCAACGGACAACGATTTCGAACGGAAAGAGGAGTACAGAACCTGGGAGCCAGGGACGAAAGTGAAGATTGTTATAAAATTTCGAGGCAACCCAGACTGCAGCAAGACCTGACTTAATACGAAGATGACAGAAGCGGCAGTAAGAGCGGCTTTGGGAGCGGAAGGAGCAGCAGTGAAAATTGGAAAACGCTGTTCAACATTTCCTGACTCCGGTTCTTACTCAGCAAAAAATCCATCTGACGGCTAACTAGACTTAATGCAGTGATGTTACCCGTTGGATGCTTCGCTGCATCGCGGCGTTCTAGTGTAGGATTCGACCATTTTCCATGGCGAAGGTGCCGAAGCATAGTGTTCCCTTGTAGGTGGTGGAAGACATTCGTGATCCACTTCCAGTAACTCATTTTGAATGACATTTTCCTTTATAACCAGGGGCAGCAATCTAAGAGTTGCGATGAAGTTCGAACAGGCAACCAGAATGCTTCCTCTGTTCCATTCGTTTTCTTCTCTGTAAACAATTTGTATCAGATTTTTTCTTTTAACTGCTGATCCTGCTCTCTTCCTATGCCGCATTTTAAAATCTGTTTTTTGAATAAAAGCATTTTTCTCGCCTTTTGTTTAAATGCAGTTCCGACATCTGATGCGTCACGTCGTCAATCCCCATGGATCTCGATGCTTCCCTTGATGTGGAAGTTTCATCCCGAAGCTCTTTTGTGGTCTTTGGTCCCGGGTATAAGGAACGCGTGCCGAAATCGATTCTCGCTCCCGCAACCTGCAGTTGCACGATGATCATTCTTCTGTCCGAAATGTGTTAATCTTTTTCAGTGTCTTACCTTTAATATAGGAAACTGCACGGGTAGTGTCATCAAACAGTAGTAATCGTTAAAGTCCCAGACTTTGACGATTCCTTCCTTAGACAGACTAACCACGGCGGATATGTATTTAATTATGCGTAAATCAACAACGGGAGCCTTGTGCCCGTACAGTGAAATGACCGGTTGCTTGGTCACGACTTCGTTCCACAATCGGACTATAAAATCGTTGCTTCCCGTTGCTATTAAATGCATGGAAAGATCGTAATGAAAACACTTGACGCCCTACCCGCAAAACGAGATGTCTGTTGCCCAATACTAGCATTAACTCAATTAAAAAGTAGTCGTTGGTTCGATATTGCTACTTACACTGGATATTTTGAATATATATGGCTGTCTCCTTCCGTCGATATGCCGGATTACAAGGGTTTTTATCGGATCATTGCTGCAACTGAGTACTGTTTTGTTACTTGGACAATATGTGATGTGAATGACCCTATCTTTGTGCACGCCCTTTAGCACTGAATGTGTCACGAAATCGCTTTGTTCGCTTAGTTCCTGCGTATCAATTCATCAGGGAGAAGAGAAAATGATAAGGGAGGATAAACTTACTTGACAAAGACACAGAAACACATTTTGCTGTAGGTTTAATTTCGCATATAAAGGTTTTTTCATATGTAAGCGTATAAAGTACTAATTTCTATGAAACAAAAAACGTTATAATATAGCATGAATCATTTTAAGTAAATAACGTAGTTTTTTACCAATAGATTACTTTAATAATTTTGCCTGCAAAAGTACACTTACCGACCAATAATAAATGTCTAATCTGTCAGGATGCTTCTTCTTGAATAGGGTGGTTTCTGACTGGTAGAACTTCATAGTAATTATATTTCCTCTGTCGTCGCCAATGAATAATAGACTGGGGCTTTTTTCACCGTTTTCGCCATTTCCAGCGAAATATTCGAGGCAAGTAGGCACATTATGAAGGCCGATTACGCGGCAAATGGGTATGTGTATCAAGCTGTTGGCATCGTACAGGTGCAAGCTTCTGTCCGAAGAAGCAAAAAGCAAACCGCTGCTGTCTCTAATGAATGTCACGTCTGAGATCCACGTTGTCTGCGATCTTCTTCTACTGTCCTGTTTTTCTTGCAAAAGAAAAAATATTCCAAACTTCATTTTCATTTTTCTTAAGTAAATTACAAAATCCAACGAATACTTTATCAGTTGCCTTTATAACAGCAGGCGTAATAAATGTTCTTGAACCTAGCAAACCTGTATCGTATTCCCTTATGATCATTTCGTTTGGTTTCAGCGCCAATGTATAACTATCTAGCAGTTGAATATTTCCATCGTACACTCCAACTCTTCCTAACTTCGAAATAACGGCATAACAAAATGCATGCTTTGTTTCTAATGCAACTATTTTGACGATCGGTTCCCTCTGCGAAGAAATATGCATATGAATCACATATCAAGAAGAAAAATCAATGCCTGCATAAAATGCTCCTATTTAATTTGTGTGAATGGATTTGCAATGTTTTAGAAGATGGCGAAAGTGGCATTTATTTTACGAAACGCTTCATATATTACGAATGTAATCACCTTACAGTGAATAGCACGATGGATCTTCACATCAGAGTCGATCGGATTCCAAAATTTCTTCATTTTGTCAAGGAAAGGTTCGGCTTTCTCTATCATACCATCTAACACTTGATCCCAGGATACGAGTCCCGCCAAACTTGTGTCGAGGGAATCGAAAAGATTTCCAGCTGAAACCGACAAATTCATGCCTCCTGCCACGTCTTCCAGGGCCTGGATGAATTCTTCCCTTGTGAGTCTTTTTCCGCCTGATCTCTCGAAATTTTCATCTTCTTCATCAACTTGAAAAAAATGCTTTCTCAACTCCCTTATGTCATCCACATCCATTTTATACAACAAGTCAGTACCGGCAAATAAATCTTGCTCTTGGAAATCGTCAATTTGGTCTGTCGGTATGCTACTTAAAGAAATCCGTTATTAAACGATGAAAACTAAATTAAAATATTTTTACTTTCTACTTTGCAAAGATGTATGTATTATTATCTTCAATATGTTCGTCATACATTGACTATTTTAGGATTATTATTTGTACAAATTGGTGTTATTCTTTTTCATTGATGTAATACTACTGTTTCGTTTACACTTTTGATAACTCTAGTTATGATTTGATAAACCTCGTTTAAAATCATATAAAAGGTACATGTAATTTTACCGATTATTGAGTTATGTTTCATGTGGCTGAATTTAAAATATTTGGCGCCAAATTATAAGTATTGGGTTTACTTATAAAGAATACCGGCCTATCAATTGCTTCTTCATTCAATAGTTTTAATTTAGTGGTAATGAATACTACAGACTTATTTAAAAAAAAAATTCGGATATATTTATTTCGTGAAATTCAGGACAGAAATTTTTTTGAATTCAAATCTGACAATTTTTTTGAACTTAAAAAAGTTTTTTATAATGTAATGCAGATTAAGTTCTAACCTGGATAAATTGTCTGTTGTCCATGAAGTTCCGGCAGGAGTTGAAGTTTTTTCATTTTCATTCACTGCAGCAGACATTTTTATATGTTCATGAACAGATAATTATGAATGTTCAGCTCCCTCTCGACTGTTCGAAATTCTTCATATCGATTAAACTTTATTTGCCTGTCTCCAAGATACATGGTGTGTTGATCACATCAAGTACGGAGAACCCTTTTATAATCATTTTTGAAAAAATACTTTTTTCTAATTTTGTACCTAATAAGGTAAATTATCTTTCTGCCCGAAAACTATCGGGCAGAAGTTGTTTTGCTCATATGAATGCCAAGTTTCTTCTCGTAAATTGACAGTCATCAAAAAGGCATTCATCTTCGGCGTATGTATCAAAATACCTCCTTTAATCGGCGTCATAAATGTAAATCCAACAATACAAATTAACGAAAAGAAAGGAACTCGACGTGATGATTCGTGTCAGAATAATTTGTTTTCTGTATATAGTCTGAAACTGATTTTCATGAGACTGAGTTAGCTGGATTATATTAAAATTTGCTTGCATTTGCTGAATGAGATTAGCGCAACCAAATGAATAAATAATGCGGAAAACTTTTATGTTGAATCATGGCGAGAAAATTCTTAATGGGTTGGCTGGTAAAAAGTCGGTCAGTTAGATTGTAAAATGAGTCAAAAAAGTTATATGCAAGACACTAATTTGGTAATAATTTTGTCCAGAAAATAATTTCTAATACATTTAAGGTTACTTGTTCCTTAATTTACACTACTAAATGAATTTAATTGACGGAAAATATAAAAATGTCAATTATACAATAATTTCTAATCAAAGTTTACTTAATGATTTTAGAACATCAAAAGGATTTTAAAATTTGATTTTCCAAGAGAAAATGAGACCTTAAAATCTGAAAATATATTTTAATTTGTCGTGCTTCTGATGGAATTTCTGGGGAGACATGGTATTACACAGTCAAAGCGTTTTTCTTTATTCAGTTGAATAGCCTTAAGAGTCCATTGAAAGATGTCATCTATGTGAAATGGAAAAAATTTAATTAATAAAGATGATATTATACTCCAAGTCCCACGGATTCTCAGATTATTTTAACAGAGACAAATATTATCAAGATGTTCGACAGATAAATAAGGAATAGCATATTGATACTAAAAAATAGAAATGTGAATAAAAAATTTAAAAAAAATTTTATTCATACCAAATTTGTTATTAAATGATATATCATAATCTCAGCATCGAATATTTCCTTTTTCATAAAAGATTTTTTCACTTATATTCGTTTAAATTTGTTTTCAAATTCTCTTCAATGAATTCCTGGAGGTTCTACGTGTGGGTCCGGATCTCTCGCGATGAATTTTTTCGAATGATACAAAATTATAAAAAAAGCACTGGAATATTGAAAAGATAGTGAGTAACATTATGCTTAAAATGTTTCAAGTTTCGATGTCATGAAATGAAATTCATTCAGTATTATTCCTTTTATGTAAATTGTTTAAACGGAATCACAGCAAAAAAATTCATTATATAATGAAGAATCCTTTCTTTTATAAAAAAGAAATAATTTATAATAGCTAATGATACAAATCAAAAAATTTCCAAAATAAAACCAAGATCAAAATTTAGAATTTAATTACCGGTAAAATCGTAAATATCAGAAAAATATTACAGTAGTAAATGGTAAAGTTTAATTAGAGACAAATTACTTCAAATTTTAACTGATCTACATGTTGCAACGAAATAAAGGAAAATTAAAGTTGAGAAAGTAATAAAATAAACCACACAAAAAAGATAATGTTTTTAATTCCATATACTATTTAATAATTTATACACTTTGAAGAAGTTAATTTCGCACTGAAACTCATAAACTAACTCACCAAAAAATTAATTTTTTATTGATATAAAAAAATTTTAAAT
>JAOWBB010006698.1:0-19740 GCA_028565995.1 Ricinus marginatus
TTTAATTCTTTTCTCCCCCCCCCCCCCCCCCCATTTCACTGTGTACGGAGAGAATGAACAATTTTGTAAAAACTAAAGCCGATTTTATATTTTAAAAAATCATCTTCTCGAGCATCATGAAATGTTTATGTCATATCTTTTGAAGAGATTATTTCTTCCAAAACTAAATTTAGCTTTTGATTTTTACTTTCATACTTCTTCCTGCATTCTGTACCCTTGTCTTTTGATAAGTTTCTTGTATTTGAAGACCCACCATTATTCTCTCCTTACGCCTTTCTAAACTTTCACTATCAGGTTTTTAATGATATAAGTTTAAATTATGTGGAAAATATTCAAACCATGATGAAAACTTTTCAAGTTTATTTATTTGAGTACATTTCTACTTATGATGCCGACTTTATGAGTAAAAATAGTTTAAAGAGAAATCGTGTTAGGCGAAATAAAATTTGGCTTCCAAAAAGTTTGAAAGTACCTTTTTTGTTTTTCATTTTTATATTTTTTTCAAATGAGATATTTACTAAATTTTACCGATTACGTTTAAATGTTCTTATTACTCTTTCTTTTTATTATTCAATCAAATAACGTGATTGTAAAACAATTTTTTTACACCTTGAATCGTCAAAAATATATATATAACTTGATAATATCGAATGATGTATCATTCAGCGTAGGTAATTATTATTCGATTGCGTAATAAAAATTTTTGAATTCAAATTTAGATAATGTAATTGTATATTTGCCATTAGTATAAGTCATTTTTAATTTTATTCGTCTGCTCTAAATGAATGTGGCTCACAATTAGCAAATTTGCTTTTTTTATAACAGAACAAAAAATTAAATTGTTATGTTATATTTTTGAGATTGAGTATGCAGTCGATTTTGGTCTTGCAAGTCAAAAAACTTTGATGGGGGTTTTTTGCAGGTAAATCTTTTGAAATGATTTTTATCTATCTATTCCCACGATTCTTGAATTAAATTTTTAATAGTCACTTTATTACTTTTTAACTTCTTCATATTTAATTCCCAAGTTTCTAGATCCTGTTGGTTCGCCGCGCTCCTGAAACTCAAACCTCCGTTATTACCTGTTTGCAATTACATTGTGATCTGCTCCTTTTTGAAACGCTGACTTCATATATTATAACTTTAATTCACATTTGCAAAGTAGTGTTTCCCCTAAACTTGAACTTGCATAATTAAAATATCGGAGGAATGATATAGCTCGTTGAATATTTTAACGATTTCACGTGAAAAATTATACATGTATTTCGTGTAGAGTGTAAAAAATTTATAGTAACAAAGTATCCATATTTTCCGATCACAGTAAAGTTCATTTTTATTTTATTTTCAATTTTAGTCATGAGGCATTCGGTTGAAAAATCACGATTTTCACGTTCAAATATCAGCCTGCTAAAACTTATTAAAACTAACCTTTTTATGTTTATGCATCGCAGACAAAATCAGTAAGTATTTTTGTTTGCTTATTAAGCTATTCGTCCTTCACGCTAATTGATTACTATCAACATGATTTGGTTTTAAAAGTCAAGCTTAATTTTTTCCTTCAGTTTAACGCACGTTTTTCTCATACTGCTTTCAAATCCGAATGCATTTCCATTGATGTACAAGAAAGAAACACTTTTTGAAGCACTTTCACAACCGATTTAGTTACTCGCATTCTTATTGCATGATTTGTACCCGATGGTAGAGCGGAATCTTTAACGGAATCTTTAATCTGTCTGAAAATTTTATCATTCCAAAGGTTTTTCACGACACTGAATATTTACTTATCCCGCAAAACTCTAATCGTCAGCCGTTTTATAAAATATACATCAAATTTATATTTTAGCAATCAATTTTTTTTTTTTTTGCATTGAGAGCGTTGCTCGAATCATTTAATCTCAACATACATATTAAGAGGAATCTTATATTGACCGCTAATTCGAATTTTGTATTGCAGGCTTTAGTTGATTGAAAGGATATGTATGTATCCATCAAAATAACATGCGGTTAAATTTTGAAAGTATTTATATATAATTATCGCCGTGGTTTTCTCTCCTGACATTTCCATAATTCATCATACATTTCATGACAAAGACATTTTCAGCATTAAAGCTTAAATAAGTTGAAATTTATATTACTTGTCGCATAATGTAATTGTAATGATTTGTATAGAAATCGAAACTCAAGTGTTCTAATGCTTCAGAGCTCGAAACGTATAATACTTTGAATATTTTATTTTCTCAATTTCAGTTGTTAAGAATATATGTTAAAGTACAGTAGTGAAAATTTTGCAAATTATTACAAATTAAGATCGCAAACACTCTATACTTTTTACTGTTAACATGATCGTAAAATTGTTTTGTTAACCATCCATTTTGAATATTATAAAACTCGCATCGAAAATAATTGAAAATGCTTTATATAATATCATTTGATTAGATTTAATTAACAAATTAAAAGGTTAAGTTTTCATTGATTGTTAAAATTATGAAGGGCGTAAATAGTGTGAGTAGCCCTGGAAAACAATATTATTCAGCAGACACTTGAGTTATATAACGATATGAATAAGAGCAAGTTGTTTCGTAAGTGATTCAGTTGCTAAAATATTCACTTTTACACTAAAACATTCGATATGTAAAGTTCTACAGATTGCGTAGAAACTGCGCTGTGTAAACTTCTTGCTGAATTATTACAATAAATTACATTCTCTTCTGTAACGTTAAAGTGAATTGTTAAAAACTTTTAGAAGGAATATTATAGAGTGAAAATTTCATTATTCCAGGCCTTTCAAATATTGTGACGAAATAATCGGGTAAACTCCGACTTGAATAATAGATATTTTTGTTGTAAACGTGGAATTTTTAAAAGGATTTTAAAAAGTAAATTTAAGTTTCAGGATTTTTTTGTATAGTCATCTGCAAAAAGTTTTTTGTGCTCTTTTTTTTATTATAAATTTTTGTTGTCTTTAAAATTTTTTACTTCATATAGCTGCTGTAAATAGCTTTTTGTTTAAGCATGAATATATTTCAGTTAAAAAATTTTGTTTAACTTAACATTGCTAAAAAGTGTTTGACCCTTTTTCGGTTGTTATTTAAATTTTCCTAAATTTTCGTAGAATGTAAATTTTCAGTTTCAGACTTTTCTTTTCTTTGCAACTCGTACGGCATCACCCGTTAAAAATATTTGAAATATGTAATGGCAGTTGAAAAATACAAAGCTATCTCATTGAGCTTGACAAGTAAAATAAATCAGAATTGAAAATTAAATGCGATATGTTGTAATATATTTCAATTGCCTGTTAAATCAACTGCTAAGAAATTAAAAGAGATCTAACTTGCCTTTTAAAATGTAATGTTTCAGGCGGATATTTGAAATTTTATTCTCAAATCAACACTAGGCTGTATTATGAGTTTTTAAGTTTGCTGTAACCGGTTTTAAGTGAATATTATTTTTTTTTTTTTTATGCTTCACTTTTCGGTTCTGAAAATGAAATATTTACAGAAAATTTATGCCTGCTCTGATTATATTTTTTAGTTAAATCAATTTTTTTTTTTTAATTTTTACAGCAGACGATTTTCCGTTACATACCATGTTTCATAAAACTCCTTAATACAGTATTTAAAAGTCTAATGCTTAACCCGTAAAAAAAGGATCAATAAATTGCAGCTCACGGTGTGTGATTTCAGTAACAAGAGTTCAAGAAAATCATAAAATGTGTAAATGGTTAGACCAGATTGTTCTGTAATTTCTAAACGTAAAGGAAAAAAAAGCATCCACTTTTATATATATATGTATATCAGGTTCCCTTTTTTTTTTTTTTTTTTAGCTATCTTTTTGTAATTTGCATTGATATCTCTCCGAATATAAAACAAATATTAAATCGAGGGATTGTGATCGAAAAAAAAAAATTCAGAATAATTATTTTGAAATTTTCCAGCATTTTCTTTTTACGCTGTCGGCAGGAATTTTTAATGTTGCCCAAAAGAAAATCTTTGTAGGAAACCGATCACGCTTCATTTAAATGCTGCTTTTGGGAGATATTTTTGAGACAGAAGCATCTTCATATGCATACGGGCACAGATCTATTTTACTCGGGCATCAAAATTCTGTTGTTGGCGTCCTTATTTATTTATTTATTTTTTTTTTTTTTTTTGCGCTCTTTTCGCTGCGGCAATCCACTTTCGTAATCGTTCGAAAAATAATTATATTCATGAAATTGCTTGAAAACGTGAAAAGTCATCAGAAAATCCACTTGAAAACTAGCGGAAACCATCCCCAATCACTAAACTCCCCTTGGCGTTCATCTATCCCCTGCATCCTTCATTTCTTCCTCATCTAGAGTTGAATTAACAGCCTTAAAGATGGCGAAACCTCAGTTATCGATTCCCCCACTTCACATTAAAATTTACCAACTCGTAATAATTAAAGGAAAATGAAGGCATTTTGGATCTTGCGTATTCAATTCTCAGGTAGTGCCTGGCAAAGGAAAAGGCAGCGGGAGAAGTGGTCGTGAGATTTCGAATGCAGTTGAGTTGGATTTTTGTAATTTCTCGCGTTTTCAACGTAAGCGAAATCGTGAATTGCACTATTTGAATCGGTTTTAATATTCGATCATACTTTTGTGCAGTTGAAATGAAACTGAGAAATCCTCAGAGTTTCTCAATATTCATAAAATGTTTTTTTCAAAATGAATATCGAATTGTAATTTACAAGTGCGACGGTGGGAGCTTATTGAGAAGCACGATATGGCGATATGAATTTTTCTCCATTCGCCTTATATTATTATTACAGTTTCAAATAATATTATTTTTCGTTAAATTTTTCTTTTTCACTTTACAAAACGTTATATTTATGAATAAATTATACGATCGTGAATGGAGAATTTATTTACAACGTCTGTAATTCTATCGGACAAAGCGAAGTAAAAAATCTATGACAATGAAGAGCAATTTTTTCTATAAAATACGCTCTAATAGTTAAGTGATATGGGCCGTTGAATCTCTGTCTATTTACCTAATATATAAAACGAGTTATTTATAGATAATTTAAAAACTGAATTTTACAATTTTTTTATTCGCCGACGAAAAATGTATAAAGGGCATGCTTAAGTTGTATTTGTATAAAAAGGATGAGATGTTAAATGGGAACGTTTTAATTCGTTGTTCGTCTAAATTTGATCGTTTTCGTGCGTAAAATTACCTGTATTTTGTTTCTAGTAAAAATTGCAGTTTTCGATATCGTAAAAAGTTGATGCAGCACCTAAACGGTAGAACTACAATTGTGAACAATCTTTCTCAAAGAACACCACCAATTTGTCGAATGTCTTTGTTCTTAATTTAGTTTGATGATGAATCCTACATATGTATTTCGTTGCAATACAGTGACTAATTCCGACTTATGAGCAGTTGAAGAATTGTAGTTTTTCATTAAATAATTGCAAGCATTTTGACAAACATCTCCCTAGTTTCTTCTGCACGCGAATGTAGTTCACGTCTTTTGATCGTTGTTCTTAGTGATTTTTTTGAAATGTTTCTCTACACTGCAAGCAGTCGCGATTAAACAAAGAATGTTATCGAAACTATTTAAACAAATTTTAAGATAAGCAAATTTGTGCAGAGATACGTTCGGTCGTGTTCGAAAGATTTATTTATTCAGCAGTAATTTATCGAACTGAAATTGCGAGTACAGAAGTTTTGCCGTTTACGGCATATTAGGTAAGCACCCGAACACATCGTGAAATAACTTACTCATTAAATATTACCGGGCCATAATTTTAAAATACGTAAAAAAAAAAAAAAAGATCGAAGCAGCAATCCATACACGTACAAAAATCCGTGTTATTACATTCGTCCAGATGAACAATTGCTCGTAAAGACCCCGCACGAATAATATTCAGCATTTTTTAGATGATTTATTTCCCCTGTATGCGGATCCGATTGCAAAATTGTTTATTTCGCCCTGAGCAACAGAAAAATTTCGCACATGAAACAATTCCGGCAAAGTTTTTGCCCCTTTTGGAGATTTTCGCCACAATCATTCGGAGGTTTGAACGTGAATTACGTGCAATGGGCAAAAAGTTCATGCAAACGCTCGACGTAATTTCCACATTTGCAGCGAGATGCCAAGGCCGGGATCAGCGGCATGGAGGAGGAGACACGTGAACGACTGCTTACGATGGGTACCATGCGACTGAGGTGACTGCTACCCATGCGAACGACGGGAACCGTCCTTGGACGGCGAACTACTCTTTTTAATGCTAAAAAACATGAAAGAAGAAACCTCGGTATAATCTAAATCAGCAAATATGTCATTAATATCTCTTGCTGGTAGAATAATCTCGCATAAGAAGGATTTTTTTTTTTTTCTTCTTCTTCTTTCCATTTCATCTTGCCTCGTTAGCCACGACAGGAAAATCAGAATCGGAGTTTCCAGCATCGTGAATCACATAACGTTCGTAATATCTCGCCGTAATTCTTTTCTTCGGACTTACGGCCTTTTTAGGGCTGAATTTTATTGTACCGACTTCGAATGTTCCACGCGTTTCAGTTGATTTATTTCGGAGGAGAGAGCAAAAAAAAAAAAAAAAGGGCAACGTTAAAAATTAAATTTTGACTTTTATCAGGTAAAAATTGCATACGAGGAAAAGCAGAGAGAAGATACCGTGCTAAAAATTCTGTTTACCAAACTTCTTTTTTTTTTTTTTTTTCGGATTCCTGCGGCGACAGAGAATTCCGAAAGTCAAAAAGTCTTAGTTTTTGTGTATTGTGGAGTTGATCCATTTAAATGACAACAAAGCTCCGCAAACCGGGAATTATTTGTTTTCCTCCACAATTCAACTTCTTCATCCCAATTACGAAATATTCTTTTTATCTTTGTTATTATTATTATTATTATTTTTTTTTTATTGGAGGAATAATAAATTCGTATTCGTTCCGTCCCGCTGTGAAATATGATTTTATTTTTCGCAGCGAGAGATAAAAACGTCGGAAAATTTTAATTTCTAAATTCTTGAGGAAGAAGGATGCCTTTTTAACCGAGACTGAACCTTTCTTTTCTTTTCCGATGTCGGATTGTTGTTCTCTGTCTGAAAATCCAGTAATCCTAAGTGTAAGTTAACAAATCGCCGTCCAACCATGCGCGTGGATGGTCCACCGCTCCAAAAATGAGCGAAGCTACGAATTCCTTTGCTTTTTGGAGATAGTCGTTCTCAGTTTTGACACATTACATCTGACGGGAATATTTTTGCTTTGGATCTTTTCATTCCGGAAAAAAGTTTCGGCGTTTTGGAATGCTCGTCGAGGAACGTGCAATCGACTTTGTGATAATCCGGCATGGACGAATTCCCGACGCTGATTTTTCCCCCGTGACACGATTCCCGCGGATAACTATCGCGTCCCAAAGATCACGGTCCGGTCCAGATGCTGTGATCCTTTCGAAAACGTCTTTCGCAAAAAACCTTCACCAATTTAAAAAAGCAAATTAATATGCTGTCGCAATCGTTGGTATTGTTGAAAAAGGAAAAGAAAATGAGAAAACGAAATGAAGAATTTTAAAAACCAAATACCGGTGCTCTCTTCTCTCACATACTGTAAAGGTTTTTTTTTTTTTTTTCTTTTTTAAAAAGAAAAAACAACTATTACCAGAATTAAAGCATCGAGAAAGGGTATTTTTTCGAAAATTACAGGAGTTCCTTCCTGCTGCTGGTAATATTTTGGGCGCTTCCGTAATGCTTTTGGAAATTTATTTTCAGGTGTCGTGATGCGGGAAAAGCGTGGTCTCAGCAGAGTTCAAAGGCTCAAGAAGCGACTTAGTCACAGCTTCGGACGTCTTGGTAAGTCCGTTTTCCATTGGGTGCCTCGCGAAGGTTCTACGCTGCAGACCCTGCGCATTAAACGCGAGCGAAATGCTTCTACGTCGCAGATATTATTTATACCGTATTATATATAAAACGGCTTTCGTTCATTAAGTCATCAAAAATCCTGCGCATCAAAGTTAAACACCTCGAATTATTTACTTAAATGTGGAAGTTGGGGTAGATCGTTCGGGGTGGTAAATTGACATGGCGGAAGATTGGCAACATCGTTTTAATGGGGAAATTGTCTTTTTTAAGTTGGTTCGCCGATGGGGGTGGTTGCATCGGCCGATCCCTGAACGGCCGCGCAGAGTTTGTCCGAGTGATGAACGTTCGACTCGCGTTAAGAAAGGATATTTTCACGTGCAGTTCGTGTCAAAATGCTTTCGCGAAAACAGGTACTGCAGGCGTCAGCGGACCATATTCGCGAAATATTGTCTACTTCTATAAAGAACGTAATAAGTATAACTTTGATAAAGCAGGAATCCGTATTGAATTCATATTTCACGGATTATTTCCCGTATTACTATAGTTTATTACGAAGTTTTAAAAAAAAAAACATTTACTCCAAATCGAACGAATCCGGATGAATTATAAAAATATGAAAACATTAAAGGTTCATCTCATTCTGGCGAATTCGTGAAATTTATGAGGCTAAATATCAAAATTTATGCCTGGGTAGGAACTTACTTGCCTTAATGTTTAATACGATTTTTCAAATAAAACTTGTTTTATAATTTTCCTTTTCACCCAATTTTTTTTCATTTCTCTTTGATGCTCCTTTAGCGTTAAATTTTACGGTTTTTCCATAGTTATGAATGATAATTTCTACTTTCCCACCCTCAGTGGCCGTGCTGTGTAGAACTTTTCTTCTCGGGGAATTTTCTTTTCTCTTTTTTTTATTTTTTCTTTAAAATAAATTTATTTCTGTTTCTTTTCCCCGTAGAACAAATCTTTTCTCTTTATAAGTAATATAAACGTAAATTTATTTTCCTTTTTTTTAAAAATAAAAGCTTACGGTTTTTCTTCCTTTGGCAAATTGAGAAAAATATAAAAATGTGTAGTGAACTAAGGAGAGTTATTTAAAGTCTTTTTTCGCGAAAAGAAGGAAAACTCAAAATTTTTCCGCAGATCATAAATTTGAGCACTTGGAATTGTAAAGTAATTTGTCTCAAAACATTAAAAATCTGGTTTTATTTATTATTATTATTATTATTATTATTATTACTATTATTAAAAGCTGTGGTTTATTCACATCGCATTGAAGAGGTTCCTTTCTTGTTTACTACTTTGTTTCCAAACAAACCTTAAAATAAATTCTTTTTATGATAATATCAGAAAATTAGAATTTTTGATTCAGGTATTTTTCCCCATTTTCGAATATCTTTTTACATTAAAAAAAAAAAAAAATCATTCTTCCATCAGAGATTTCAATGGCGGACTACCTAAATTTGGTTTCTGCGCTTAGTCTTTTTTCTTGTAACTACCGAGGACTTTTACCAGAATTGTGTGGTTCGCAAATGCTGTCGGACTAGTCAATTTTCCGTCAATACATCTGGAACTCCAGACGATTTTTCCAGGATGCTTTCCACGAAGCTCTCTTTCATAAATGCCGTCTTTGAAGGTTTAGATAATTGCCGAACGTGTTAAAATTAAAATGCATCACTGGATTAAAATTCAAAAAAAAAATTTTTTTTTCTTTCTTCAATTTAACGTTTTCACCTCGTTTCGAGAATATATTTCGATTTTAAGACTTTGAAGAATTATTTTTGACAATTTCCCTGTTTTATCTCTATTTCACATGTTGTTTGTCGAAGAACTAAATCTGTCTCTGAAACGTTTAATTTGTAATTCATCGCGTCTTGATGTAAATAGCGACTATGACTTTTAAATCATCATCTGCGTGTCGGGAACTTAAATTGAAATACAAAGCGAATTTTCTTTTTCACATTCTGTCAAAAATATTTTTCAGTACCGGGTTTACAGGTTCGAGAAACAGTTGACGACATCATGTCAACTTTTCGTATTCGCATTTAAATTTGTACGTTCTGAAAAAGCTTTTGTTTGTATTTTGCCTTAGAATTTGTCATTTCATAGGAAAATTAATTTAGCTTTTGATCACAATGCGAAATCGCAAGGCAAGGAATAGCAAATTGTTTTAAAGGAGGAAATGGTTGGGAACAATTGTATTTAAAAGAAAGGATGGAATGGATGAATCTTGACGAAATTCCCTTTTTCATCCCAGGAAAAATATTTTTGAAATGATTTTGAACCAAATTATATCCTCCTTTAGAAAATGGGATTTTCTCACAGATTTCAACAATATTTTATGCATATTACAACTGAGGAATTTCCCAAAGCTATTTGCCAATGATGAAGAAAGCGAAATGCTGCGTTATGTTATATTTGTTTATAAATCAAAAATTCGGTCCAGCGGAAATTCTGAGCTAAGGTTTTTGGGAAAATAATACAGAATACATTTTGATCTTACGTTAATGTATGATAATAATTTAATGCAGCGGATATAAATCGTTCGAGAAGGCGAAAAGAAAAATTTTAACACTTGTCTTGATTGATATTCTCGTCGTTTTCTATTGATTCCTGAACCGTTAGTCAAGAAGTAGTGTTTTAAGTTAAAAGTTTGCTCAAAAATATCACAATAACTAGTAGAAAGAAAAGTAATGTAAAAATCTTAATCCTTAAAAATACAATTCTGAATTCCCTGGAGTAGCGAATCCGAAAAATATAGGATAATGTCTTTCCCGATGTACCTTTAAAAAAATTACAAAGTCTATAATATGTATAAAAATTATTATTTTTCTTGAAATAAGATGATAAATTTCTTTGAAGCTTTTCTCATTTCAATTATTGAGAATTTTTTTTTTTTTTTATACAAGTATTATTTGACGAAAGTAATAAAACAATTCATTCTTTTTTTTGAGGTCTTTATACTTCGCTATACATTTAAATCGCTTTGACTGTTAATATGATTCATTATTCGTTAGATAAGCATAAGTGGGGATGGAATTTGTTACTTGTTTTAAATTCACTTGTAAAAATAAGTCTAATTTAATTCTTTTATTATTTATTGATGCTACAAATATTAAAATTACTTTTTTAATTACTTCTTAAATGTTAAGGATTAAACAGTATTATTACGATTTATTATTTATAATGTAGGTAGGCAAGAAAACTTCTAAATTATTCCGTAATTGCTGTTGATTATAATGAAACCCTTTTCTGCAAGGAAGCTAATTTCTGTCGTAAATTGTAATATATATAAAAAGAATAATGCACTTTTTGCACCATAATTTAAATTAATGAATATAACGCGAATTAGTAAATGCGCAATTGCAATTTGATGTTGAATAAATTTTAAACCATAATTTTTTGTGATGTTCATTCTCATATTCTTTAAGATTTTAAAACTCGGATCTTTTTCTTGACGGTTAATCCAATTAAAAGACAGAGCTCAATATTATGCTTGCATCTTCATAGAAGTATAAACTTTTCGTTATAATTAACTAAGACTATACCTAGATCAAATCAACTGATGATTTAGTCACTGATTCTCCTTGCAATGTGAAAATTTTAACAAAGTTATCATCCTCTGTTCATGTAAGTTGTTTCACATGTTAATACCATTTACTTAATTAGGGCGAGGGCAACTTTATATAAGATTAACATAACTAATTAGTTATTCATTTGAAAGCTTTTATGTCATTTTCGTAAATAAATAGTTACATCAAAAGGGATTCTGCTGGATTCTCTCAAGTGTTATCTAAACCGTACTTTCGAAAGGATAAGAATGCTTCTACATCATACAAATCTGGTATATGGAACTGTTCATTCTAATATTGGAAAGCCTCATCCATAAAAAAAATCCTGCCGTTTTTTCGGTCCTTCTCAATTAAATAGTTGCTGCAGTCATAGAACATCACGTGACTCACCAGGTCCATCCTTGTTCGCCGGAGCTTTAAGTGACGAGTGGACGGACCGTGTTGTCCGCAGATTCGGGCTTTCCCCGTGGCTCCCTCATCCTACTTATGCCTACCTCGCTGAAAAAATCGCAAAAGAGTAAGGTGCCACATCTGATGTCGCTATCGCGATGCAACAGCAAGTCGCTTATTGTTCTGGTGAGCGAACTGCCTTTCTTCTCCCGTCCTTTTGAGCTTCCTTTCACTCTGAGGCTACGATTGCCGGAGTTTCCGTTAAAACGCACGCGGCAACGTCTGCTGCCACTGTTCTGTAAACATCGTACTCGGTTGTCGTTACATGCGACTGATCAGTTGCAACTTTTTATTTTCTTTTTTATTTCTGCATGGGTTCACGGCGACCGTCCGGAATAGCAATATACTTTGCCGCACCCCAACGTACATAATTCCGAACGTTCAGTCTACCTTTGCCCTACAATAAAAATCCAATCCTTTCAGTCTTTTGAACTCAAATTTTGAGTATTTTCATATTATGCAATTAGAAATGATGAATTGCTTTTAAAAAAAAGTCGAGGAACCTTTATCTGGAAAATTTCAAAGCACTTTAAGGGTTTTGAAGTTCATTTCACAAATTGAAGAACCGCCTTTGATGTATCGAACGCACTGACAATAAAATCAGGGTCCTCGAACGGTTTAACTGTATTTTTAACGTGGAAGAATTAATCACAACGTGAGGATTATTTTTTCTCCTACGAATATTAGTAAATCTCTACGGGAATTACCCTTAATTGTTAATAATTATAACTATTATTGATTTACGGCAAAGTAACAAAAAAAAAAAACAATTTCTTTTCTTTGTCACCGACAACAGCATCTAAATTAATTGAGATCTTGAAGTCAGCATGATAATTGGAACACTATTCTATCGGGACTTTCCATTTCACCCTTAACAATTACAATTTATCTCCACCCCGAGTTGTAAGCTGAAATGTTGGGCTAGGGAATTAACCAACTGAAAAATCATAAGTTATAGTTGAACGGTTTAACCATTATTTGTATTGAACGTACATGATGTCCCGTTGGAATGCTAAAAGTTTTTTGTGCAACATCTTTTAAAGCCTTCCTCAAAGTCGAGGCGATTCTCTTTTTTCAGTCATTTACGAAAATAATAACACGTGAAAGTGATTCTCGAAATAATGATACGGAATGAATCAACCTACAAAAGAAAATGTGAACTTATAAACAAAAATCTCCGTTTTATTGTTAATTTACATGTATTAAAATTATTTTGTTTTTCCACCAATTACAACGATATTTAAGGTGAGAAAGAAAGAAGGTGAAATTTGTTAAAAACTATTTTCAACCGATGGTTAACAATTCGAAAACTAAATATTGACCGTTTTTTAGATTGAAGTAGAAAATAAACATTGTTGATGATTTTATGGAAGGAACGTGTTTGATTAAAGAGAAATATAACAAAACTCTCTCATTTATCGGCACCACTTCATTAATTCAGTCTCGGTAACCATATAATACACATTTTCGGTGTCTTGACGGTTATTCTTCAAAGACTCTGCGGCGACCATACACATAAACATTTTCCCCGTTTCCATCGCATTTTCCGATCGAATTTAATACCCATTACCGATTAAGTGTGACATCTTTCAACGCCATTGCGTCAATACAGAGCCCGGACAGAGATGCGCGAGGACTTACGTGCGAAACATGGCAATGAGACAGCTTACATAACTTTCTGGAGGTTTAGATCGTTGGATTTCGTTCCAGTTTCAGGATTTTACATCTTCCACCTTATTCGAAGTTTGTGAATTCACATTCTTATGTTAAGTCATCCATCTTTGAAGATTAAATTATGTGTCACTTCTGTGATAAGTCAGAAATCAGGTATTTTTATCATACTTTCGTACATGTAAAACCTGTTCCTCGCCTTTGTGAATATGTCTCTTTGTGGTGGAAACTGATTCGTTGTCATGTTACCAATTATAATATATCTGAGTTCACGAATTAATCCGATTCGGTATCTAAATTAGTGAGTGTGTACTTTTCAAGAAAATATTCAGACCTTTCTTAGCTTTCTTACAATTTATGTGTGTGCCTGAAAAAAAAAAAAAATTTTTTTTTTTCGAACCCTTTGGCATTAGGAAGACGATTTGCTTTCATACATAAAGGTAAGGATTTAATATTCGGTAAAAGTTAAATTAATTAGAATAATAAAAATATACATAAAATAACCATTTAGATAATCCGATAGTGCTGTATTCGATTTTATATTGATCTATCTTGAATCATTATCACTGCACACTAATGGAAGACTTTTCTGTCTTTGTGTGAGCCGGATAAACATCACTGTTTTTTCGAACCATTTATAACAGATACATAAAGGCACATTTGCATCCAGAAGATTAGATCACTTTTTATATTTTTTTCTTTTTCCTTTTTTTTGTCTACCAGGACTCCAAAATATCTTTCTTTTTTTGGGGGGGCTAAAAAAATTAAATTACTTTACCAACTTATATCGATTTCGCATCGGCCTAACACACATTCTATTATCGTAGGTAATCTTATTAAGAACGAAATCGAAACTTGCTTTAAAATGCGGCTCTGCGTACAACATATGTAAGACTTTGGCGGTATTAAACTGATAAATATTTTGAACAAAACAATACACGTATAAGAGTTTTTTAAAAAATTGTTTTTAACGTAATTGCCGAGCTAGCGTCATACTGAAAATTCACAGAGTCAAAATTGAACTTGTTTCTGCCCCAAACATTTATTTTTTCGTATTGCGTGCCCGAATTTTTCTGAACCAGATAAGAAAATTGATCTGATGCAGAAAAAGCTTCTGCATCTGGTTCCCTGCAAACATAATTATGTCACAGAGATTTATTTATATGCGATATCTTAAGTAATGGTCGTTTTCAAACACCGACTTAAACAGAAAATGCGATACTCGATGATGATGTATTCGATTGATAACTGATATCAACATCTTATCAGTGCAGTTTCGCACGTATGGTCGGTAAATTATCTATGAACCACATCTCATATGCGCAGTATTAAAAAAAGCATTCTTTTTTTTTTTTTTTTTGAATTCCTCACATTCGGTCTTATAAATTTTTAAAATTACTCAAACTCACAAACTTCTCCAATACCACTTTGGATTGACGGGTTTATGGCTTTGTCATTTAGATAAAAGTTCTTTAAGAGCTCTAATTGCGTTGTACATTATACTTGCACGCGGAAGAACATCAGAGTTTAGATGCAGGTCTGCAGAAATTTTAATTCTTCAATAGGTTTGTCTCTTGACAAAAAAAGAAAAAGAAAAAACAAAAAAATATCCTTCTGTTATCGGAATCCTGCACTGGTGAGTCCAATCTGAAGTCCATGAATCCGTCGCATTAAAAAGCTGAAAGGATTCGAGAATGATACCAAACCATTTTGATATTCCAATTTAACAGTGATGCAATGATTGTAAGAAGAAACAGAAGTAATTTATTCATTCGAAAATTAAGAAGCAAAAAAAAAAAAAATTCGTATCGCTGCCTAAATCATAAATAAATGAAATACATGAAAATAAAATCTATCGAGGAGAAAACTCGTATGTAACTGCTGTTACACGATTATCGGAATTTTAAGGATGTTGTTTCGATCGACTGAAGAAGTCCGATGCCTGATGTCATTTAACTAAAGTGCCAGGACCACATCGTGTAATACAATTAAGAGAGATTGTATTCATTTAGTTATTTTAGTTCATTCCGAATCCGACAGAACCTAAAGCAAGCGATTGGCTCCGAACCGGAGTTCTCCAAGACGAGATGTTCGAGGCTCAAGTCGAACACTGCTGTTCAAGTGAATATTCCAAAGGAAACAATCCGCTTTGTTAATAATTTCCTGTGCACAGGAAAAGAAAAATGGGAATGTCCCGGAATGTCTGACTCTCGGGTTGTCTGCCATCAGCAACAGAGTAAGGGGCGCAGAAAGGTTACGTGCTACCTGCACAGGTTTTTCGGTTCCAGTTTGAACATCGCTTTCCATTTTGTTCCAGCGTTATTTTTTTTTTCTTTTTCCTGCGCAGCCTTAGGGGTTTAAGTGCAGACGGCTCGATTTTCCTCCTGATCGTTTCTCCGGTTGTTCATTTCAGGATTCGGTACCTGGTTTTCGACCGCAATTTGCGGATTGCATTGCCTTCGTGATTCCCCCCCCCCCCCCGAGATTCGGGATGAATTGGCGATGATAATTTTTGGGATTTTTCTTTCGGTCCCCGATCCTGCGGCTCGAGAGCCACCCCGAGAGTGGGGCAGGGCGATTACTCGGTTGAGCAGGATGCAACGTCAAAAAAGTGAATTTTCTTTTCACGGCTGTTGGCATCGCAATTCAGGTTTCGAACCTATTTGGACAATGCCTTTCTCGTGGCTCATCTTGTAATATGGGAAATTCAACGCGGGAGAACAGTTTTACCGATGAATCTGCAGCCGCATATTCATTCATATGCAATTTCACCGAGCGCCGGGAAATGACAGTGATATTTCTATTATTATTAACAACAAATAGCGTTTTTCTTTCTTTCTGTCTTTCTCTTTTTATGTTGTTATATCATTTGGAAACGTGAATTGTTTTCAACAGATGATTGGTCTTGAGCGCCTGATATTTTAGCGTGATGATTAAGCTTTATTGTGAAACGTATTAAGAAAATAGATGTAAAACTACCGTTTTGACGGTGTAAGAAAGTGGTTGTTTGCTTTTTATTTTTTTGTACTGTTAAAAGAGTAAATTCGTTAATCAAAAAATTTCCCCGTTTCCCATGCGCAACGGGTCCCAATTGAATAACGCATTCAGATATTGAGTTTCGAAACGAGATCGGAAACATTAAAAGGACAGAAGCAAACTATGTAAATTCGACGTTTATTGTAACCGTTTTAATAATTAATGCGACTGCATCGCTTAAAGTTCGCATCAGAGTATGAACTAATACAGTTATATACCACTTAGCAGCCATGAGTCATGAACGAATCAATTGATGGGCGAGCATTGGATGTTCTTGCACAAAAACGAATGATGTAGCTTGATGCTCTTGAGCTAAAAACCCATGAAACACGTTTATTACATTAATTACATCAAACACTTACAAAACGATTTTAAATATTCTCGTTTGCGAAGATATCATAAAATTGAATATATGTCTGTAAGTAAATGAGAAATGTCCGTGTGCATGTACATGTATATATATATATGTGTGTGCGTATTTTTATTTAGGGCGTTCGATTGCATACATTCGAGGTCGAAGGTGAATCGTACGATGAATGCAACCGGCATTCTGCATCATAAACAAATTATTTTAAATGCGCAAAATGCGCTTTTTGCGTCCGCGATCATTCATAAAATCCGCAAGTGGCCCTCGGAACACTGTCGGAGTCCCACTTCGTTTTATATTTAGAATTCCGGAGCGGATTCCGCTTTCCCCCCCCCGAAGCAAGAAGCAGAGTTTATTTCCGCCGACAGATCGAAAATGCTGCCGAAACGTTCGCCGTATTTTGAATATGATTTTCAGATCGCTGCGAGCTCCGCGATGCTCTTTCCCGCTTTTCCAGCAGCATCCGGCGGTCCGTCGGATTTAAAAATTGAAAATCAAACCCCCCCCCCCCCCCCCCGCTTCTCCCGGCTCCGTTTCCATGCGCGATTAGCTGTTGCACACGTGAGCTTTGTCGTTTGCGTCCACAATTCCGCTCGCGCTTCGAAAATTGCGTTTTCCGCGTCCTTTGCCGGGCACCTTCCTCATTTTCCATTCGGGCCGTTCCCCGTGCCGGGTTTTATAATGTAATAAAGTGGTTCTCTTTCAAATAAAAGTGGAGGCAGAAAGTGTGTTTACAGTATCTCGAAACGTGGTGTTTTATAATGATTGCGACTTATGACATCACGCGATGTCGAACGTCCATTCTTCGGTTGGAAATTTCGAAAATTAGTCATCACCTTTTGGTGTTGCATTAATGAAAAAGGCGTCGCTGAATGGTGGTGTGCATAGGCGGCCTTAGTTATTATTGCTCATGCTGCAATACCATATCGGGGAAAGGTGTTTTAATGATATAATAGCATTTTCAGTGTTGTCGACCTTGGTATTAAGTCGAGGTAGTGTCACACCCAGGAAATATGGTGATTCTTTGATGGCAGCTGAATAAAAGCCGTGGAACGTAATTCCATTTCACGAAATACATGTATTCTGTCGCGATTGGAGTCTCTGCGGTTGGTCATCGACGGTTGCAGCTCTGGGTACGGCGCCTTTTGCTCTTTTCGACGGATACTTCCTTTTCCTCTTTCACCGGTCTTGTGAAATGCGAATTCCCATTTGGATTTTACCATTGTGAAAAATTATCCGCGAGTTACTGCTCGAAAAAGATTCCGAAGGCAAATGCGACAAATCGTAAGATTTAACGTGTTAATTTTATTTTTCTTCTCATTCGAACTCTGATTTTATTATGCAAATTAAAATAAAATATGTACATAATGGCTGCGGAATAACGATTAATTATGTCATTTTTCTTTCTCAACTCCGGATCGTAATGAGTATCCCATTAGCAGGCGATTTTTGATTTTTTAATGTTTTGTTGTTACCTGTTCGACTAGAAATGCGGATACTCGTTGTTGGAGTATTTGCTAGGCGCCGGTACGATGTTATTAAAGATGAGGAAAATTAACGGTGACGTGGCAATTGCGTCTGTAGAAATACAAGTAAAGAGGTGCGCTTATACCCACGAAAATTTCAAGGTTTAAACCTTAGAGCTAAGAGTTATCCGACAGTTATTTTATTATAGATTGTTCGCTTGTGAAAAATTGCCGAATGCGATGGGGTTTGCCATTGTATTTCTGTCATTTTTTTTTTTTCCTGCGGGCTGCCATCGGGAAAGAAATACAGAAATTACGTTTTGCCGAAGAGGTTTATTTTTACGCCTGCAGCGACCGTACGGCACTCGACCGTACTTTCGGAGTGGGTGATTCAGTTGGCTTTGGTGGTCTTAAACTGGGTGAACGTATTTTGGGGGCCGCCGATCTGATTTTAACCCGAACGCCGGTGATCTGGGCGTTAATGCCATCGGATCACGTTGACGCAGCAACAAAAAAAGGAGAATTTGATTTTCGAAATTTTTTAAAAAGTCAAACCCGAAATGAGCTTTGGATTTATGTAAGATTATTGTTCTTAATCTTAATTTCATCCCTTTCCATCGGGCAATGTACGGAAATCACTTGGTGTCATTCTCCTGGACTGCATTGAATCAACAGCAAACGAAAGATTCCTTCAAAAGACGTTACCATTACTTATTTTAATTTGTAGAAATCCATTTATAAACTATATATATATATATATATATATATAAATTTCTCTCTCTCTCTCTCTCCGTGACTCCTGTTAGATCGAGAAAGAACAATCAAAAGCCTGGCCGATTGATATTGATGTCCTGATTTGACGAAAATAAAATATTTCACAACTTACTGAGCACTATATATATAGGTGTGTACATGTATTTTTAAATTGTTCACTTAATTCTCGGCTTCCTCTTTTTGAATCTATTTTCGACCATTAAAAAATCTCAGAAAATTTTCGAAATCAATCCTTAAAAGCTTTTCGCCTTATGTGCTCAATCAATTTATGGCATTCGCTCTCCTTCGATAGTGCATTAGCCCGATTTTCACAATTCCCGAGTCGTAATTCTTCTTCACGTAAAATAACTTGTGTTGCAACCGGCTGCGCCGTTAGAAGCCGCAAAGATTTCCCTCAATTGGGAAAAACTCCGGAAAAAGCGTCCTTTTCTACCTTTCCATAGGAATGGCCTCCAGCTCTAATCTCCCGTACCTTTTTCCAGCCAAATAGTTTTTATTCGATTTTTTCCAATTTAAAGAATGTCAAAGCTAATACAATTATTCGCGGATTTCCCTTTTTTTTTCCCC
>JAOWBB010006699.1:0-19722 GCA_028565995.1 Ricinus marginatus
GCCCCCCCATTTTCCACAGCGCTCGCATACTCAAAACGAACGTCTCGCATTTTTGGTTCGCGTCTCTCAAAGGTGAACCGCACGGAAAATTGAAACATCCCGCGGCCGGTCACAGTAAGGAAACGCACAAATCGTTTTTAAGAGTTTTCCACTGATGGAAATTAAGCGCCACGAGCTTTTATTGCGTTCGTCCAGTTGCCTTCACATCTAATTTTCCAATTTTTCCTCTTCGTCCGAGACAAGGGGCCGTCGCATTGGCCGATGTGGAAAAAAAAGGGAAAAAATTTCCCCGTCATACGTCCCCGTAATATTTCACGGAATGTTTCACGCGAGCTTTGCGCATCGAATCGATTCCATTCCTAGCAGATTGGGATTATGGATCTCTTGAATTTTGACCTTTTCATATATACTAATTACTAATAAGGGAAAATAATGATAATAATAACAATATATTATGCCCGAGGGTTGAATAACTGTTTCTTTTAATTTTAACATTACTCTAATAACGATTATTAGTCCGAGAGGAAATTTAAATGCGGGAGATTTCTCTTAAATTCATTACAGGTTAACTTTGCAGAGGAGGGTTTTTAGTTTTTTTTTTTTTTTTTTTTTAAGGGAAAATCCTAAATAATTATAATTTATAGAAAGAAAAAAAATTCATTTTTTACACGAGGATTTACCTATTAGAATAACATTCGCCAAATATTTACCTAATAATAATTCTCTATTCCACGAAGATAACTTCAGCATTTGATTTCTATCTACGGAGGCGACTGCACAGCCCAAGCTCTCAAGCACTGCCGTCTTTGAACGTAATAAACTTCGAATATTGCGAATTTTGTACACTCAATTTAACTGGCCTTAACTAAATTTGAATATTTTTGCCGGTGCACGAATAACCCGGTCCCGGTATTCGCAAGATCCATTTTTCCCTTGTTTCCCCTCTGCGCGGCAGGTTCGCAGGTTCGCGGGTTCGCCTGGGAAACGGGGAGGACTCCTCTTTTCATTTTTGAGTTATGAACAAGCGACCGATCAAAAAACCCGAAGTCCTCAAGAGGTTCCGCTTTCGGGAAAAAAAAAAAAAAAAAATTCGAATTGCAAATCGGAAAGGAAGGGGGATCAGATCATGCGAAATGTTTTTCTTGTACCTCCGAAATGAATTTGATTCCATTTACCGTAGAGAGCAGCATCCGATGATGCGACCCGCTGCTGCACATGCAAAACGGCAGCTTTCAAGGCGCTCTCAAAATATCGGCGCTGTTTAAATGCTTTTTACGTCTTGACGCAGCGCACGGAATCCAGTGGTAAATTATATTCCGGGCAGCGGAGAAATAAATGCAATTTTTTTTTTTTTTTTTTTTTTTTCCTTTTGACATTTCCGTGAACAAAATGCGGTACGATGTATAAAAAAACAATTACGGCATATAAATAAGTGTGGTTTAATTTTTTCCAATTTAGGCATAACGACTAAACATTTAATTAAATTCTTTGTTTGTAGTGCATATTGTAGAGAAAAAATTAAATTTAAATTAATGTTTTCAATTTTAATTCAAACTGAAGTCGGGAGTTTTGATTTATTGCCACTTTACTCCCGTGTAAATCATTCTATTGTGTTTCTTTGACGTCATTATTATTGCCTTCTGGAGCGAAAAAATCGTCCGAAGAATTTTCCTTCTTCTCCGGAGAGTTTCTCGGTGCTGACCGCACGGGAAAGCGCCGGAAGAAGCGAAGAAAAACTCATCCGAATGACCAGGAAAAGCGTTCGCGATGGCGAAAGGCCTCTCCTAAATTCAGCTCGGTAAAAATCATAAATAAAGTAATTTAGATTTTAATTAAACGTTTAATTAAATAAATTTTTCTTTCCTAATTTGTTTAATTTAAAAACTTTATTTGAATTTGTTATTATCATTATTTTTATTATTAACAAATAATTAAAGGCTTGATTAATTTTATGGTCTTGCGAGTAATTAAAATATAACAAGAATTTTATAATTTTTTTATATACTTCTATTTAATGTTTATTGCGATTTTTTTTTTCCTTTTTTGATCTCGCGGTCTTGACCCGCAACATTTTTAGAACGGATCAAAAGTTATGGTTATCGCTTTGCGTAAAAATATAAATTTTGGTTTTCGGCACCGTTTCCTCCCCGCTCTCAAATCGCAGTTGCTTCGCGCCACGTGAGCTCGAACCTGAATCCGAAGTTTTCAATTTGCCGCGTTTGCCCGTTCAAAAATTTGACGGCGATCCCCCAAATTGCTTCGGCATTGTGGGAGTCAGTTCGAGTCCCGGTTTCGATTTTCCCGGATCTTTCCCAACAGATTCGATTTTCGGTGCCCGCGGCAAGGCGCGGCGCGTCCCTTTCTCGCCGACCCGCAGCGGATCGGGGGCGGCAAACGCCCCGACGCTCCGAGACGCCGAGAATCCTTCGCGTCCCCTCCGCGAGGCGCGCGAAAGCGCGTCACGCACGCGAGTGGCGCGGCCGCGGTACTCGGTGGGTCACCCGCATCGATTCGCAGGGGCCCCCATCGATCATTTCGGCGTCGGAGACCCAACGTCCCCCTGGTCGAGTCCCCGGGAACCGAATTCGCGGCGCACTGCGAACCGTCGCCAAAGCCGCGCGCTCCCCCGTCCGAAAGCCGTAAAATTTGCGTTCATAGCGCAATCGAAAGCGGGACTGTTGAATTTTTTTAAGTTTTGCGCAAAACGTCCATTAATTTTTTTTATATTTTATCGAATGAGTTCTTTCATAGATTTACAACTGCATAATAAAAAAAAAAAAAAAAAAAAAAAAAAAAACCAATTCATTTGCTTTTACCTTTATTAGTTATTTAAAAAGAAAAAAAATAGAGAGAGAAAAAAATTAAATTTTTGCCTGACTTAAGTATTCAAGTTAATGATCGTGTCCTTCTCGAAGGTATTTTCGTTTAAATGCGCTTAAAAGCCCTTGATTCTTTCTGAATATGCTGAAATGAGTTGCTGATACAATTTACGTGTTGGATTTTCTTGTGCCATTACGGAGATTTGAGATGTTTTTTTTTTCGTTGTTGTTGATTTTTATCCATTATTATTCAGGATAATGATAATTGCTCTTCCGCCGTTCGAATTTTGCAATATTTTACTTTCGGAAATGCAAAAAAAAAAAAAAAAAGAAAAAGAAAAAATTCCCTCTTAAACTTCTTTCGTTATAATCCGCGGTTTTTGCAAGGAAAACGATTTTTCGATGCGATTGCAGTCGAAATTTCGATCCCGAACAATTCGAAACAATTGCACAACTAAAAATACGGGTTGAACTTATGCATGCGGACCGGTGCTATTAATAGAAGTAATAAATTTTGGGAGTCTATTGGATTTACAAAGTTTACGAGGCAAGTCATAAACATTAAGGGGAACGGGGTATGAGGAGATCATTCCGGTTATGGGATCAGTTCGCATGTCAGAATTATTGAAATATTGTTCCACTTTTTGAATCATTGGTCGACTACTACTCTGGGGCTACATCTAATTTACATCTCGTTTTACATCTTTATTAACCATAAAAATGAATTTCGCAGCACTCCCCCAATATTCGACGGGCAAATTCGTCGGGCCGAAGCGGGATTATTTATTTAATTTTATCATTTTTCAGACTTTCCACACGCCGAGTTTCGGAGACGAGGAATTCGACATACCCGCCATCAATCCCCAGCAGCAGAACCACCAGCAGGACGCTCAAACCGGGCAAAGCATCACCTACCAGCAACTTCACACGCAGTCGAACATGAGCATAAGCGATTACCAGCAGCAGCAGCAGCAGTATCAGCAATACAACAATCAGTCGTCGTACATGCCTCAGGGGAATCAGATGATGATGATGCCTCAGCAGCAGCAGCAGCCCATGATGATGCAGCAGCAGCAGGGAGTCTACATAAGATCTCCCACGGGCAACAGCCCCCCGATAGGGCACGAGACGACCACGACGTCCGACGACAGCGACGACAGCACTCCTCATCCCGCGATGGTGAGATTTTTTTTTTTTTTTTTCTTTTCTTTTCGCAGGGGGGGGGCTGAATCGGATCCGACTTGGACGAAGCGGCAAACGGCGACTGGAGAGGTCTCGCAGCCGTCGGAAGGATCCTTTGCCGCAAAAACGGAATTGACGAAGACGTTGGAACGGTGCGAAATTCGGGTCGATTTCAAATCCAACAATTTCCCTGATGCGCATGACGAGGTCGAGGCCGCCCTCGCCCCCCAAGTTCCGATATTAAGAAATTTCTGGGGAGTTTCGGAGTTGCGGCGAGGGAAAATTAAAAAATATTTAAAACGGTTGGCAAAACGCTTTCCGCGCCTTTTTCCTCTGAGGGAAATTTGTCTCCCGCGAGAGCGCGGTATTTCGGGGCTTTCAGCTTTCGGGAGGCAATTTCGTGCAATGTCTTCGGGGATAAGAAGAAAATATTTAATTGCGGAAAAAAAAATATTTTCTGGGGGGCAAGCAGGAAACTACCCGAACAAAAAATTTAAATAACGTGATCTTTTATATATATATATATATACATTGGCTCGGATTCGTGGTTGCGACGGTTTTGGTTGAATTTTACGAACACCCCATTAATAAGTTATTAGAGCATCTTACCCCTGGCGGCAAAGGCATCTTATTTAATTTTGCCTTAAAAAATGATGAATCCCCGGCAAAATCCTGCTCTTCAGGGAACGAGTTGTCGCAATGGAAAAATATTCCCGAACGGGAATATCTTTTAATGGGAAAATATTAAATTCTCAATAAATATTCAATTCATATTTCGTAATAATAACAGAATTTTCAATTCTAAAAAAGACAGAAAAACTTCATGTTATTTGAACACTGGGAGATAAAAAAAAAAAAAAAATGACGGGGATCAGTTTCGAAATATTTTAAGTTTCCCAAGTGTGCCGCATAATTTTTTTTTTTTTTTGCTCCTATTACCAGTGCTGTAACCAATTTTTATTATCATGATAAATTATTATTAACTTTGATAATGTACAAGATGCGTTTTCCCCTGCGTCGCATGTTTCGGCAACCGAAATCCTTTAATATTAATTCTCCGACTTTTAACATTCCAAATTATTTATTTTTCTTATTTTTTCCAACTGAATTTCTGCGTTGCCCAATGCAGTCTGCGGTCGGGCAACGAAATCGCTGTCGGGACACGAAAGCGAGCCGTGACATCGGCGGGTGCGGGACTCTGTCGCGATTATGATGCCCATCCCTTGAGCCGGTGGCACCGTCTACATTCGACGGGCTCCACGTAAGCCGAGGTTCGGGAATGGCGTTGCTTTGTTTTGAAGCGAATCCCCGGGTCTTATTATTAATTTATTTGACTTGGAATAAATGGTATTGAAATGAGATGGGACTTGCGCGCTTCGCTGACTTTCCTTCTCCATTACATTATAAAAAAAAAAAAAAAAAAGTTTTACATTGTTTTCATTTCTTTTCCTCCTTTCCCTCCTGTTTCCTGCGAGGAAAATGGTTAACTCAGTTTTGGATTTTCATTCTGCAACAGATTCGCTTTTAAAACTGGGAATATTTTTTCCCGAATAATCGGAACGACCAACAGGGAGGGAAGCTTCACGGGGAAAACTTGACTCGAATTGTTGCCCGACACAAAGAAAGGGCTTTTCGACTCGTTTGCTATGTGCCAAATTGACGAAAATTCTCACCGCTTTGATGTTCACAAATTTCAGGTGGCAGCACTGAAGCGGCCATCCCCGGAACCGGTTGAAGGAGCTGGAAAAATTCAGAAAAAGCCAAAAGTACAGAAGAAAAAGAAAAAGAGGGACCCAAACGAGCCTCAGAAGTGAGTATTTTTATGTTATGAAAATGTTAAAATCCGAAATTTAATCGATAACGTGAACTTTTAAAAAAAATTTTTTTATCCAGCTTCTTGTGAGAAATATGTTAAGCAATATTTTTTTTTTTTCGTATCATGATGCTAAAAACCGTTTCAAAATAATGATTGTCGGCAATATTCATTACACAAAAGCATTTATATATATATATATGAGTGTATTTATATAAAAATTGTTTCTGAAAAAAAAAAAGAAATTGAGCACAACTCGATGTGTTTTAACCTACTCCAGAACTCCAATAAAAATAATTGCTTCTTATAGTTTATATGAATTGCATTATACTACGGTATCATCAGATGTGGGTATCGAATTAATTGTCCTACTTCTTGATGGTTTAAAGTACGATTTGCCAAAAGAAATGAGTGTGAAATTTAAATTTTCACCTATTGTCATTCAGCAATTCACGAGTAAAAGTAGCATTATCATTACAAAGTTACCTACACATTTTTACATCGGTTTAACGACAAATAAAACCCCTGGATGCAACTGATATTTGATTTTCTCAGCATAAAATTGCTAACATCGCGATAGAAATGATTCCGAGTCGGGTATCAATTGAATTTCGTCTGACGCCAAAAGTCTCCGGTGGATGATTTTAATTATGCATATTTATACACATGCAGAAGAAATTTATTTATCTAGGAGTATTTGAATCTAAGTTGAACCACATTTATGAATGAAAGAAATTTTGTATTTAGATTCAACCATTCTATTTGTTTTGTAAAATCCGAAATTTAGTTAAACTGCGATGTGAAATGTATAGTTTGTTGATAATTCGTTTGCTTCGGAGGGATTATTAATTCCCAAAATGAAAATCAGTTTGCTTGTGAAGATATTACTGTACATTCGTTCGTTATTAGTTTGCCGGTAACGTGGGAGGAATGACTATGGTCGGTTGCAATATTAAAATCACGTAGTCATCTCTTGAAATCGGGCATGAAAGTAAATTCGCCTCCCGAAGCAGGTATCCGGCAAGCGGAGAGGTTATGCCAGCAATAAACGATTGCTGTGGGTGGACTTTCCCGGTCTTGGATAAATAAAATTTTTGACTGAGCAAATTTGTATTTTTTTAAGCCGGCGCGACTTCGATCTTACGCGCGAGAAAAAGATTTTTCCCGCAAAGTTTGGGAAAAGTTCACGGCTTTTTTTCTGGAAATTGTCCTGGAGGCTTTTCCGATCCCGTCCTTCCCGCATAAAACAGGGCGATCCATAAAGCGACTGCATTTAGGAAGCAGAGGGCAATTTACGGGTATCGGAGGAGCAAATTGAGAGAAAAAGTCACGACTGGAATGGGGCTCCTCCAGCATTCCATTTTCCCGTACAGCTCCCAAATTGTAGAACCATTTACTCTTCTCACATTGTGTATCGCGAGAAATAACGGATAATTGACGTAAAAAGCATAAGAAACATTACTTATTCACAATTTTCTTTATGGATGAGATGGGAAATCTCTTCTCAAAGATTACTTCTGACATATTGTTGAATTGATGAACACCTCTTTTTACTCAAACTTCATTTTTTAAAGCGTTCCATCATTTCTGCCTTCTCCATTCCTTTATTTCTTTGGAAAACACATTTCTTTTTCCCTTCTCGTATTCATTTTCTCGTTAAATCTTGAATTTAGATTCCTTTTTTTTTTTTTGTTCTCCTCCTCCTTTTTCCTATATTGACTCGCTCAATAAATGAGATGAACTCGTTTTTCTCAAACTTGAAAGAGGAAATAATATCGTGGAAAATGGTTCTCAGTCATCAGTATCATTAATACTGTCTAAACATTAATTGTAAAATGTAAAAATATGTACAATATATGTTACACATGCGTACAAATACATACTCATATATGCATATGGTGTATATATATATACACAATTTATACAACATATACGTATTTACTTAATGTAAAAAAAAAAAAAAGAAGATAATTTTCCGGAAAATTTTGGAAAAGAGGACGAATATATTTCCCTCCGAAACGCATAAAATGAAATAAATATTCCAGTATCATTTACTTAATTGAAAATATGAATTAATGCAAAGGTCTTTAACGATAGCGTTTGTCGGTATATATTTTACATTAAGCAGCTTATTTGCAATTTATACGATATTTCAGTATATTTTAAATATATTGTCGTAGACTTCTACAGTCAAAATTTTGGTTTTCGACTAAAACGCTCGGCGTTAAACACCTTTTTAAAAAAAGAAATTTTCTTGTGAAGTTTGAAGTTTTATGTGCAAATTTGGTTTAACTGCAATGTGCTGATATAAGGATTCCAATAATCCCGGAAACGGAAGCTTTTACTTAAGATAAGTCGCTCGCTAAGGAACTGACAGCCTCATGTGCAGCTAATGTACTATTTCCGTTTTGGCCATTTACAGGCTTTTTTTCTTCATTGTATTTCAAAATCGGAAATTATGCTCTCAAATAACTTTTTTTAGTTTTCAAACATATACGCCACCGTTGATGATAGAATGGTAACAATAATAACAATAATAATATGATGGAAACAAAGCATGCACAGTTTGTAATCCGACCGAGTGGTTTTTTTTGGAACTTTTTGAAACTGTTCCTCGTACCTGGCACCTGACTTTTTTTTTAACATTTTCGTTAATTTTATTTATCGTTATCGTTGATTTGAATAAAGTCTGCGAGAGTTCTTTTGCGGCAAATTGATTTTGTTATTAATGCGAGTCGCTAACATATTGAGGCAGTGAAGTTGCTTGAGCTTCAAGCTAATTTTTGTCTTGTATTATGTGGTCGCACCGAAGTTTTTCGGAGACGTTCCCCTGATTTAGCGTTAAGACCAAGTTGTCGGCTTAAAAGCGTGTTCGTATGAATATGGCCCACTATTTCTTCGATTCCACCATTGATAAACTCTTAATTTAAGGAAGTTTGCGAATGGAGTTCAGAACTCGTTTTCTATCACTCTGCGCTAGTAATGCGGTTTAATTTTTCCCAGAAGATCCGAAATTCAGACATTTATCACCCCCTGATGGTGTTTGGCATCATTGATTCGCGAAGAAACTGTTTCAGATTGGTGAACACGAAAGATGAGGTTAAAGTTTATTTAGTTTGTCTGAATTTTTAAGGTTTACTAATGATTTATTCGGAAATTTGTGTTTGTCTACCGCAGGAACAACATTGCCGCAATTAAATTTATTTCTTTCCTTCTCAGGTTTCATTTAACGTTTAAAATGCTGCTGTGGAGGATTTCTTTATTCTATTCATTCCGCATTTGTATTGCTTTGCTTTTTCTCCAAGGAAAATGAGGCTAATGCCTTAAGGCATTTGAGGTGCTTTTTAATGTTGCAACCCTATGGTTCCTTCTTTAAGCTAATAAATGTCCGTCAGCGATTTTTCCACCAAAAAGAAAAAAAAAAGGATTCCCTACTCCAGCACTTTAATAAGCTTTCCCTTTATTTTTAAACGTTAAAAAAGAAAAAAGTTTTTCTTAAATTTATTGAACATTTTTTTTTCCCTCTAATAAAATAAATCTGTTCCGATGAACAGTTATCATATCTCCAAAGGGGAAGTTGATCCTTCATTTAAAATAAAATAAAAAAAAAATTAATTTGTAAAAGAAAATATTTCTCATTTTAAATTTACATTTTCATTATACATTATATATACCAATTTACCATTGAATATCCCAACAAGAGGGAAGGAAAAGATACCGGTGGAATAAAATTATGAATTTCTTCTTGCTCTTCTTCAGATGTTCTCTTAGCAATTTCAGCTTTGTTCTTCGAATACTTATTTCGCCAAAGACATTTTGCTCTGCAAGATAGTTTTCACGTCACAAACTATTCAGATAGATTTCCAGTTTTTAAAGTTCATCCCACGAATACTTGTGAAGCAAAACGTTCGACACTTGTAGTAAAATTTAATCAGCCATATAATATTATTAAAATTATATAAACTTATTTTTTACTTGGGCAAACCAAGAAATCATCAAAGTTTTGAAAAGATAAAGGAAAATTTTTATTTGATTCTTATAATAACCATCTTTTGAAGTAATCTATTTCACAGTAATCTAAATATAAGTTTGAATTACTTTAATTGCATACTAATACATCAAATATATTTGTATTGTAACATTGCAAGACCATTATTCCCGAGTTTACATTTTTTTTTTCTTATGCTCGGTTTATTATTACCCTAAATAATTTTGATGCTAACCTTGTTGTTGGAAAGTTTTTCTGGTTTCAAATATCAAAATACGTAAATATTAAAAGTTAAACGAAATGTATATATTTATATTTATAACTGTGTCTTGGATATCAGCTTTGTAACGTAGCTCTTTGCGTATGAAACTTGCATCCCCTTACGATTTAGAAACAGTTGATATACCATACCTGTGCCGAGTCTAGTATCGTGTTACGCGTCTGCATATGTATAATCGGCATACGCTTCCGCACCTACTTTTCCAAAAGACATCTGTTGGCCGTCATACAATGGGATTTGCGTCCAAAAGCTGATCCATCGGCGTCGAACATTATAAACAGACGTATTATACGGATTGAAAATACCGATATTCCGTCTAAATGTCCCGTTTTTCGAAAATGATTTTCTTAATAAAAGTGTAAAATATTCACTCACGCACGCATGCACGCCTACACGCACCTCAAGACGAAACAGAAGATATATACATATATGTATGTAATATTTCCGTTTAACCGAACACGCAGAAAAACAAGACCTTTCATCCGATTCAGAAAACGGGGAGTAAACTATCAATGAAAAAATAATATTCATTTTTCCGTAAAATGTTGCTTACTTTACATTATGATGTATTGCCCATTTTCCTTGCTTTCATTTTAGCAAATATTTTTTTTTATTGCGAAACAGAAAGGAAAAGAGAGAAACAAAAATCCATTATCATAAATTTTGTTATTTTAAATTTAGTTAGAAAAAGTGAACTTGCCCAGTCCCCATAAATTTTCCAATACACTTCTATTTTTAAAAGTAATAGGGGAAAACACGGTCGAAATATTTATTTCTAGGCGCGATTTCTTCTTTTTCTTCCCCCTTCGGTACGTAGCTTTATTGAAAACGGTATGTCGTTCCATAATTCTTCATAATATTCATTACATATAACGATTTATTTATCTATTTATATATATATATATATATTCTTTCTCGCCACAGGCCGGTCTCCGCTTACGCCCTCTTCTTTCGCGACACTCAGGCCGCAATCAAAGGACAAAATCCGAACGCGAGCTTCGGCGAAGTCTCGAAGATAGTGGCATCGATGTGGGATGCCTTGGATGCTGATTCAAAAAACGTAAGTTTCACATTTATGTATATGTATATGTGTGTATAGTACGCGTGCGAGAGTCGCGAACCACAGCGTCACTCGCGAAAGAGTGATTGCCAGATAAAACAAATGCATTCAATATATGATACGCCAAAAATTTATATTAATGCACTAAAAATGAAATCCAAATGTATTGTTAAACTTTTAAAGGTAATAAGATATATCTAAAAAGGAAAAAAATTTACGGTTCCATATAATATGACGTTTAGAAAAATTTTTTTTTTTTTTTCTGGTATCTTCAGAAAAATTAAATATTAATCGAATTTTATTAACATAAAATCTTATCGGAATTTTGATGGGACTTGGTAATATCCTATGCTATAACCGATGTTACTCGTTAAAAATGTTTCTCTTTTTATTAATATTAAAAGATGCGTACAACTTTACAACCGAAGAGCACAAGCAAGCAATACATTCTTTTTTTTTTTTTTTTTTTTTTTTTTTTTTTTTTTTTTTTTTTTTTTTTTTTTTTTATCATTTGCCAATGGTAAGAACATTACAGATCCAGAAGAAATAACAAATGATGAAACGCCAATTAAAATAAAGGAATTAGTTTTTTATGTTGGGTTAGAGAAAAAGAAAAAAAGAAAAAAAGGAGACCATAAAATTCATAAATTCGTCTCCAGGCGCTTCAACACATCTTATTCAACGGACATTTGCGTTAAGTAGACAAAATGTCAAAGGTTACTACATTTTTGGAATTTTATTATCTTAGGTTATTTCCATTGGATGTGTGCCCTTGCAACGGATAACATTTACAAGGCGTTATCTTCAGCGCAGGTTTCGCAGGGCAATTGAGTTGGGTTAATTCTTTTTGTCCGCACGCGAAAGCTCCGCCGTAGCCGGAAAATTCCGGGCTCGCGCCGGGGAACAACACTTTCCCGGCACAATTTCAGTCAAACGCGGCAAAATTGTATTTTCAGCCCGTGACGCCGCGGAAGGGGAGTGAATCGGAGCTTTCATTTACATACTTATTTATTTTTATTACTTTTTTAATCAAAGCCAATGCTTCGCGGATGCAGTTCCCCATTAAAATCGTTAAAATTGATGATCGCTAATTTGGGGAAATTCTTCCGGTTCTCCTTTTGCTGTCGGTGCTAAGCGCTGGAACCGAGGACTCGCGGGGTGCAGGAGTCGCCGTCGTGGCCTCCCGGATTGGAGCAGAGTTTATCCGGTTCGTTCCAGTGCAGCCTCCGTTCCAATTTCGGAATTCTTATCCGGAGATATGCAATTAATATCCACTTCGGTGGATAAATCGATTTGTTATAGCCGAGAAACAAATTATCAGGCTGAAGTTTTACGGCTCCCATTATGATTCCTTAATTAAACTCCCATCGATGATCATAATAGATGGCATTTTTGAAATATCGAGCTCTCGCAAGTGTGCTAATGGACAAGAAATTAGCTTTTTCCTTGCCCCGGCGATTCCCTCGCTCTTCCTTCTCTCCTTTTTTCGGCTTGTAAATATAAAATTTTTCAAGGAAGGGAAAGGGAGCCATTTCATTCCTTTTCCCTTTGTAAAATTTCAATGCACTCCTGTATCAAACATTCATAAGATTTTCGCTCCCTTGAGAAGAAGCAAATAGAGGAAGAAGAAATGAAAATTCCAAGTAGGCAAAACAAAACGGAAAAAAGGAATGGTGGAAAGGAACGGAGGGAAGAGAGAGAGAGAGAGAGAGACAGAGGGTATATATATATATGTATAAAACAAAGAAAAAATATATATCTCCACTTACAATTACAATTCTAGATGGAAAGGTTTAGGAGTTTAAAGGAAAAAAGGAAAATCTAATTCGCCGAGTACATTCTCTGGAAACAATCCATCGAAGGACCATCCGCAGGGCGTATTATTGAATAAATGTCAAAGGTTAAAATGATTTTTATTTACATGGACTGAAGAGAGATAAAATCCCATCACGTGTGAACCGGTTCTTACCTTTGGCTTAACAATCAAGAGGATTTGGGCAAGATCAAGATGTGGATCTTACGGCCCGGAGTGCGAGAAAAAAAATGCTCAAAATTAGGAGCAACAAGCTCCCTCCAGAATCTATAACTTGAAGATTATTTTCCTTTTATTAAAATGTTATCCATATTGTAACAAACTCTTCTGCTTTGAAAAAATCTACTTGGGTTCATATACGCACACACACACACACACACACACACACACATATATATATATTCATTGTTTAATTCTTTTAATGAAACAGTTCCTCGATACCGACTTGATACCCTTGAACGTTGCTCCATTGAAATTCTTATTTTATTTCGATCGTCACAATGCGACGCGGTAGTTTTCAGACTTGCATAATGGGATATTCCGGCCAAGGATCTGCGACTTAACTAACGAGGCAACTAATATTTTCAATTTCAGGTCTACAAGAAAAAAACCGAGGCAGCCAAGAAGGATTACTTAAAAGCGTTAGCCATTTATAGAGCCAGTATTGTGTCTAAGGTGAGTTTGGGTCATTTTTATCGGGAATCAACCCATTAGCGAGGGAAAATTTTCGGTTGTTTGCCCGTCGCGATGCCTCAAAACCCGGGCGACGAAGATTAATCCATTGAAAATATTTGCAGTTGGAAACGTCGGCGCTCCGAAGACCCGGAATCCTCCGACGGAGCTGGCGAAAGTCAAAGCTCCCTTTTTTATCCCGTTTTTTACCCTTAAATGAAATTCATTCCTCGAGCAGCCGAACGAAAGGAGGAACATCCCCAATTTTGCATTGTCTTTTTCTATTTGGATGAATGCGGGGCTGAGGTTGCCTCGCACCATTTAAGAAAATGGTATCGAATTTATTTTAAGGAGCTGTGGAAATGAAACGGGGGGGACGAAGAGGGAGAGAGAGAGAGAGAGAGAGAGCAGATAAATTTGGCCTGCAATCGATTCTAAAATATTCTAATCAAAAACCATTACCATTTCATTTCTTTGAAGAGTACGAATGGAAAGAGTATTGAATTACTATCTCGGGTACTGTTTTACACTGCATTTATTACGTTCTCCAATTTCGAAATTTCGAATCTTTCAGTCCCGTTTTTTTTTTTGTTTTTCTAACACAAAATGGTCGCCGAAGAGAAAGGAAAGAACCTAAAAAAAAAAAAAAAAAAAAAAGCTGCTTCGCTTTGTTCGCTTTCTGCAAATGGAAATGTCCAGATGAGGTTTTTCGATTTTACCTGCGGAGCCCGTTCCGGCATCAGAAATTCGGACGCTGGTTCGTCTTTCTCCCGGCAGTTTTGCCGGGAGGAGACCGAACCTCGGCCACAAGCTCCTTCGACACCGGTTGAAGTCGATCCGCGGATGCAAATGGCATTCAGGTGAAGCCCTCGCGGTTCCCCGCTTGACGAAGGTGCACCCGACGCACTCGGCCGCCGCGGAAGTGGTGCCCCCCTCGGGGGGGGGGGGCTGCCGCAAGCGACCCGGGCGCTTTGAGGGCGGAAGGGCAAGGGCAGGGCAGTCGGGGTTTCGCACCCCGCCGACGCCCGAGGTCCTCCTCGCCGAAAGAGGTAGCGTCGAAGGCAAATCCGCCGGTTTCCTCGTTATAACCGAGGTCGACCAAGGCCGTTCTCGCTTAGGGCTCAGGACCCGAGCCCGGGAGGACTCTTTCGCTCGCGAAAAGGTGGGAAAACATTGAAAAAATTACACGTTTGCCCTCGGAAGAGCGGAAAATTGCATTTTTCATTTAAAGGTTCGTTTTGAATGCCCCGGAAAATTTTGGGGAAAAGGGCGGAAAGTTTATTTTTACTCCCCGTCGTAAGGATTCTTTTGAAAGCGACTCTGTACACGAGGGAAGTTTCATAATGTGTCGAACTTTGCCCCGAACAGTTTCGGATAATGGAAACTTTCCATTTCTCTTATATTATTAATATAATTTCCATTGAATAGAGCAAATTAAATTCTCTGATTTTGAGGCTTTCCTTTCGCGATTCATAATTTACTCAAAGCGAATGTTATTTCGACTGAGATTGTCAAGAAATTGTGTTTCTTAAAACTCGTTTTTCAGGCAGAAAAGAAAAATATCCTTTTTTTTTTATAATAACATCTATTGTGAAAAATTTCCTTATAAGAAAAAACTTTATCTGGGAAATATTTTTAATTAAAGTTTATGCAAAAAAAAAATGGAGTGGAATTTTTATTACTTTGAAACTTTTATATGCGAAATTTAAAAAAAAAAAGAAAAATAAATTTTTTTTTCCAGAATTAACATAACGTACTGGCCCGGCCAATTAGACTAAAGTAGGATATTCGTTCCTCAATCGACTATATTTATTACAAAATAATTTAAGCTACTAATTCCGTAATCGTATAAATATGTCAGTTTTCACTGTACTTATTTATCTGAGTTTTTTAAAAAAAAAAAAAAAATGATCGTAAATTATTTTGGGCAAAGTTAATAAAAATATTCAAAATGAATGTATGCGCGAATGCGTTGGTGGGGGATAAAGTATAAATAAATAAATTATGCAGAGTTATGTGAAACTGTGTAGTGAGCGTATGTACATAATTAAAATGATAAATTCGGAAATGTAATCGAAAAAGGAAAAGTTTTTTTTTTCTTCTTCCTTTTTTCTTAAACATTATAAATTTTTTTTCTTTTTTTACATATCTAGAAAATGTCAAATTGTCTATAACAAGGAACAAATTTATTACAAAATCCATTTAAAAGATTAGATCTTGAATAATTTAGTTGCTTTGAATTTTAAAATAAGGAGAACGGAATTTAAATTAAATTGTGTGTTTCTGTAACTTTTGGCTCTTTTTAGCTTTAAAGCAGGCACTTTTTGTACAGTCGACAGAAATGAAATTGTGTTGTAAATTCGAATGTACACTCGGTTCGAAGTTTAAAATCTTTGAGCCTGAGACATCGATCGGCGCGCTGTTTAGCGTAAAAATCCTTGCTACTGTACGCAAATATGCGCTTACACATTCGAATTTGGATATGCGGATACTTGGATTGGATAATATGAATACGGACATTTGGATAACTGCGCCGATCCGCGGATCAGCATTTGAGACCATCCTTACACATTTAAATGCGACGTGAAAAACAATTTTACGTACTTTATACATATTCTTTGTTTCTTTTACGCGCGCGTGCAGATTATTTTTTTTAAAATTTTGATTCAGAGCATTCATATTTAATGGATGTATTTTTTTTCAAAGAGATTTCGAATGCAAATCAGTTATGAAATATTTAAGATTCAATGCTTTTATCATTCAACTACCTCTTTTCCTTTTTTGAAAACGTAGAATCTTGTAAACCAGTTTCGTGTCATTTTTTTTCAATCTGACAATGAAACGAAAATACGGGAGAAAAAAATAAAAAATTTAAATAATTGTTGTTTTATTCAAAAAGATAATGTTTTTGGTAGATAATTTGAGTTCAATGGGCCGAGTCATTAATGCATTTTAAATCAAAACTTGTTTCATGTTAAATGGCGTGGAACAATCCTTGATAAAACCAGTACATTGAGTTATAATTCAATAAAGAGAATGTTCTTTGTTTATATTATATATATATATATATATATACACACACACACATATATATATATATATGAAATATTATAATTATATATACAATATTTACAATGTTCTATGTGTGTAAGCATGGATGCGGATAGTATCTGCGAATTTTAGTTTTAATTGTTAAGTTTTTTTTAATTCTTCAAATTATTCACTTCAGCATGTTGCTCCACTAGAAAGTTATTGTAATGCATTGAGGGAAAAATCTATCGATTTAATTAACTTAAAAAATTGTTGAAAATTCTCCGCGTAGCGAGCCGTTAGTCATTAAGCCCGAATGAAGCGTTGCTGTTTCCTTTCTGTTAATTTACAAAATGAATTTTCGCGAATTATTTCAGGGAGCCGGCGAAGGCGAAGGAATGTACGGCCAATACGGGGGTTATGGGGGCGGCTACAGCGGATACTCTCCACCGGGTTTGTCTTCTCCCCCGAACGCAACCCACATAACTCAGCAGCAGCAACAGCACATGCAACCGCAACAACAGCAAATGAGTTCAATGGCGAAAAAGTCACCTTTGCTGACGAACATGATGAACGAGAGGGGACAGAATGGCCCCTCGCAGCAGCAGCAGCAACAGCAGCAACAGCAGGTAATTTTTCTATACGCAAGAGTTTTATTACTTCCATGTATTGTCTGCGATTCGTTCTGGATTCCTTTCGGTCCGTCCAATTTTTTTTTTTTTAAAATGACGCCTTGCCGCCTTTCCGTTTCAGGGTATGATGGGCTCACCTATGGGCTCTCCGATGGGACATTTGGGCCCTCAGACCCATTTGCAGAATCAAGGTTCAGGTTACATGCAACAGGTTCGTTTTCTCTTAACTTTATCATTTTGTGTTCCACACTTGATTGCATGCGCTTCGGCAGTTACGGGACTGGTCAGATCGAAATTCATTTCGACCAACATATTTATCTACAAAAAAAATCTTCGAAAGAAGTTGATGTGTGATTGTTTTGTAGTTGATGTTGTTGTATTTCTGGTTCCAGGTAGCCTATGCACAATTCTAGTCTGATAGTTATTACTCCCATATTTAGGTGAGTATCAGTTCTCGAAATTTCATTCCTATTTTTATACGTTCCAAATTTCGAGAATGTATGCAAGTCAGATTTGTGAATAGGCTACCCACCTTGTACTTGTACCTTTTTTTTTTTTAAATACCTATTTTTTGATCGTGAGCTGGTTCCGCAGGAATATTACTTTATTGTTTGAAATGGGTTGGGAGTCGCATTGATTTTTTTTTTTTCGAACATCTTCATCTCGTTTTAAGTGAACGAGAACCGGATTTAGTAATAAATTTGAACGATGTTTCAGGTCAACCCTTCTCCTCCTCTTCAACATGGTAACGTAAATCTCAACGCTTCAAATGGTGATGATGTTAATGGACCAGGTGCAGGGGGGTTGGGAGTAGAAACTGGAATCACTGGGAATCACTGCATCCGTCAGGGGTGCACCAACCCTGCCATTACAAGTTCCGAATGGGAGGATGAATATTGTTCAAATGAATGTGTTGTTGGTCATTGCAGGTACGTGAAAGATATTTTGAACGCTTTGAACGGCGGCGGGCTTCGTGAGTTTGTAAGGTTGGATTTGAAGGAGTTTTTATAAGAAGAGTTATAGATTAGAGTGGATTATAAGGAGTTTTTATAACTCACGTTGCCGTTACGATACGAAAGTTCTCAGGTTCCGGTTAGTTTTGCAACGACGTACAATAAAAAGTGCGAGCGCTTGAAATGTGCAAAAGTAGGAGGAAAACCGAAATTGAATTGGAATTTTTCTGCTCTTCCGACAAAAAAAAAAAAAAAAATTTCGATCCGATTTCCCATTCAAAGCTCCAGATTTTCCGAAATCTTGCGTTCTTTTTTAATGGAAAATAACAGAAACGGATTTCCGCAACATTAATTTCTTGAGAGATTGTTTAATCGATTGGATTTCGAAGTCGCCACTTAAGCAAATGATTGCTGATTTTTGAATAATAATTGGAGTTGTGGAACATATCAAAATAATTTGGAATCTTTCCGCAATTTCAGGGACGTGTTCAATTCGTGGATGGCATCAAATCGTAATCAGCAGCAAAATCACCCTGCTGTGAAGTAAGTGAAGCCCACGGGTTCCTGGGTGCTGCATCTCGCAAGAAAATGCACAAAAGAAAAGCAGAACAAGTCCGAAAGCTGGTATTATAAGGCTTCATTTTTCACCGAAGCATACGAAATGTTCGACTCCTAAAGTCCCTTTTCGAGAACAGTCAGCCTGTAACCATTCATTGCAGTAAAAATAGCAATATATGATCATCATCATCATCACAATCATCACCTTCACCACCATCATCGGTTTCTTCTCAACGGCCGCTCTTGCTGTAATTTGAAGAATATAGGAAGCGGTCAGTGTTATCCGATATTTTAGATATCATATTTCTGATGTTATTTATTTATTCTTACTCATGTTTATAATTAAAACAAAAATAAAACAAAATGCGAGTCTTCCGATATTGCATTTTCAGCAATTCTAAAACAAAATTGTAGTATCCAAAGTTCCGATAATTATTTTTTAAATATTTCATTTAATCTTTTCTACCTTCACTTTCGTAGATAATTCGATTATGGTTTAAAAAAAGAATAGAAAAATGACTTGCGATGCTTTTCTTTTCTCTTTCTTTGTTGCATCCTGATTTCTACTTGAAACAGATGAAAATAAGAGAAAAATATAAAATTCATTTCCCTCCTCCTCGTTTTTTGTTTACAATTAATCTTCTCATTAAATATTTTGAAAAAAACATTTATATATATATATATATAGATGCATATATATATATTTTATATGTATGTATTACCAGAAAGGGTTGGTCTTAGTTTTTTAATAAGTTGTTATTTGATGTATTGTGCAAAATTCAAGATGAAAAAGATTTTTTAAAAATTCAAATTAAGATTTGAACATCAATGACTATATAATTTTATATATATATATATATATATATACACACACACACACAGACAGATAGTCTCACACACACACACACACACACACACACAC